>VDFB02058242.1:706523857-706596373 GCA_007258455.2 Sequoia sempervirens | reverse complement strand
GGGAATGAAGCTATCTGTTGAAGACTGTCCAAAATATCCTACTGAGATGGAGGACATGACCAGTGTGCCTTACGCTAGTGCGGTTGGCAGTCTTATGTATGCAATGGTCTGTACAAGGCCAGACATTGCCCAAGCAGTGGGAGTACTTAGTCAGTTTATGGCTAATCCTAGAAGAACACATTGGGATGCTATGAAGAGATTGTTTAGATATTTGAAGGGGACTTCCGAATATGCTTTGTGTTACCATGGGAACTTGGTTGAATCACAGAGGACTCTCAGCATTCAAGGTTATGTAGATTCTGATTGGGCAGGGGACATTGACAGTAGGAGGTCCACTAGTGGATACATTTTCATGATGAATGGTGGTGTAGTGAGTTGGATGAGTAAGCGACAGGCTATGGTCGCTTTGTCCACTACGGAGGTTGAATACATGGCAACTACACATGCTTGTAAAGAAGCAGTTTGGTTAATAAATTTGTGTTCTAACATTGGTTTTGATGTAAGGAAAATAATTATTTTTTGTGACATTCAGAGTGCAATTTGTCTGGCAAAGAATCCTACTTTCCATGCCAGGACGAAAAATATAGATGTATAGTACCATTTTGTACGAGATATGGTGGAGGATGGAAAGGTCAATTTGGAAAAAGTTGATACTCTAGAGAATGTTGCAGACGCATTGACAAAGCCAGTGAGCACAGACAAGTTCAGGTGGTGTGCCAATTCGATGGGCCTTAGTATCCATGAATTTTAGTAGTTTTGTTGTGTTCTGGAGGTGCCTGTGTGATCTTCGTCAAGTGGGACATTTTTGGAAATATGTGCCTCAATCCCACAGGCTGAAACCTCTAAGAGAGCCAAGTCGGTGTGACATCCATTGTGTTTGGCCGACTAGCAGCTGAAATCTTGTTGAACAATTCTGGTCGTTGTGACCTTGCTTCAGTCTTACTAAATGATCCTATTGCTGTGACTTGTGGCAGTCATTGTAACCCTCTGCCGAGTGGAGATCTCTGGCTGATAGGCAATTCATATTGGATATCAGAGAGACTCTGGGTGATAAGTGGTGTCGGGGAGACCCTTGGCCGAAAGGCTTGCTTCGGTATGAAGTCCCAGTGATAGCCAAAGTCTCACCGACATGGTGTTACACATGGAGTCATTAGAGTAACATATGGTGGCTCAGTATGAAGTCTTAACGATGTGAGATGTCTCATCGAAAACGTTTCATTTGAAGTCATTGGGGTGACTTGAACACTCAGGAAGAACTCTTGGTGACAGTTGGTGGGTCTCATCGACGGTATACACTCAAAGTAGCACAAAGGTCTTGGTGTGAAGTCTTAGTGATGGAGGTAAGTTTTACCAACTGTTGAATGTTTTGGTATAACATAAAGGCTCAGTATGATCTCTCAACAAAAGCGATAAGTCTTGGTGATAGCGATACAAGTGATGCTCATCGATATGAGGTCTTGGCGACATGGCAAAGTCTTAGCGATAGCTCTCTGGACTCGGTGTAACATCTTGCTGATAGTATGGACTATTGGCGATATCGAATGCTGACTTCGTGGCATCAGGGAGACACGGTTAGTGTCTCAATGACATGCCAACATAGGTTGAATGGCTTTGACTGATTGGGAGACTATCCTACGTAGTGAGTCTTTGACCAATCAGAGAAGCTGAATGGGAACTGCTAGCAGTTGGACTGTTGCGGCCATTACTAAGAGGAAGATCGACAGACCATGGGCGTCATGGATATACTCAGGAATTGCAAATTGTGATCAGTTCGATGGTTGCATGATCAATTGGATGTATAGTTCGATGAATGATTAGAGTGAATTGAATTCTGAGTGTATTGTAACTTGAGTGTTTTGTAGCAAGGTTGATCGTTGTGAAAGTTGTTGTAAACTGACATTTGAAAGATAAGTCTGATCTCTATATGTAATCTTTATTACTGTAATACAAAGTGACTTCTCTTGGTGTGGTGGGTTTTTCTCCCGTAAGGGTTTTCCCACGTAAATTTGGTGTTCATATGTATATGTTTAATTCTTTGTTTCTGTTATCTCTTTCAAGTGTATCTTAATTGGATTGTAATTGTAAAATTTAAAAGTGTCTCTGCATTCTTCCCTGAGGCTTTGACGTTAGGAGAGTTGTTTACACACCTTAGCTTTGCTTACAAAATAATGTGAGCATTTTTTTGTTCTAATCAAATAAAGAAAGTGAAATGCCATTTTCACTTTACCAAATAGTTCAAAATTTTTAAGGTGGAATTCATTCCATTGTTGGTGTGTACGAATCAAAAAATTTTCACAAGGAAATATCTAACAAGGGAGAGTGTGTTTTCCAACACTGCAATAATGTGAGCATTTTTCATAAGGAAATAATTGATAGGGGGCAGTGTGTTTTCCAACACTAGAAATAATGTGATCATTTTTCATAAGGAAATAATTGACAATGGACAGTGTGTTTTCTGACACTGCAAATAATGTGAGCATTTTTTTGTTCCAATCAAACGAAGAAAGTGAAATGTCATTTTTACTATACCAAATAGTTGTTCTAAAATTTTAAGGTGGACTTCATTACATTGGTTGTGTGTAAAAATCAAAAGCTTTTCATAAGTAAATATCTGACAAGGGACAGTGCATTTTCCAACACTGCAATAATGTGAGCATTTTTCGTAAGGAAATAATTGACATGGGATAATGTGTTTTCCAACACTGGAAATAATGTGAGCATTTTTCATAAGGAAATAATTGACAACGGATAGTGTGTTTTCTAACATTGCAAATAATGTGAGCATTTTTTTGTTCCAATCAAATGAAAAAAGTGAAATGTCATTTTTACTGTACCAAATAATTCTAAAATTTTAAGGTGGACTTCATTACATTGTAGGTGTGTATGAATCAAAAAAATTTCATAAGTAAATATCTAACAAGGGATAGTTTGTTTTCCAACACTCCAATAATGTGAACATTTTTCATAAGGAAATAATTGACAGGGGACAGTGTTATTTCCAACATTGGAAATAATGTGAACATTTTTCATAAGGAAATAATTGAAAATGGACAGTGTGTTTTCCAACATTGTAAATAATGTGAGCATTTTTTTGTTCCAATCAAATGAAGAAAGTGAAATGCCAGTTTTAGTATACCAAATAGTTTTTCTAAAATTTTAAGGTGGACTTCATTACATCGTTGGTGTGTACGAATAAAAAAAATTTCATAAGGAAATTTTTGACAAGGGACAGTGTTTTTTCCAACACTACAATATTGTGAGCATCTTTCATAAGGAAATAATTGACAACTCGGACAATGTGTTTTCCAACGCTGGAAATAATGTGAGCATTTTTCATAAGGAAATAATTGACAAGGGATAGTGTGTTTTCCAACACTACAAATAATGTGAGCATTTTTTTGTTCCAATGAAATGAAGAAAGTGACATGCCATTTTTACTATACCAAATAGTTCTAAAATTTTAAGGTGGACTTCATTACATTTTTGGATTAATCCATCATCATCATTGCATAAATCCACTAGGTTAAACCTTAAACCCTAAACCTAACATCCATCATCATTTTATTAATCCATTAGGTTTATTTTAGGCTAATATAAATTTATTAATCTAAGAATTTTTCATCCATCATAGTCCTTTCATTATCCATGCATCTTTCCATCCTAATCATTGAATATCTCCTAACCCATTAACCTTCAATCTTCCCAAGCTCATTGAACAAGAATTCCACCATCCATCACTCTATCCTACAACCTCATCCAATCATTCCATTATCCCTTGTCATTGGTACCTAGCTATAGGCTACTCCTACAAGAAATATAATTCCATCTATCTTATTATTCCATCACTCCTAATCCAAAATTTTAATAAAATCATAATCCATGCAATCTGATTATGCAATCTACAAGAAATCATCCAATAACATATTACATAAAGGCTCCATTTGATATGATCTCTTAGATGCTTGATTGAATATTATGAATAGTATGTGGATTTTTCTTTAAACCAACATAGTCTTGGTATAGTTGGATGATTTTTAATAGAAAAATGGTAGCATACACCTACTAGAAAATGTTTTGATGATAATGAAGGGTAAATGGTTCTATTTGCAGACTCTTGTTGTGAGGGATGATGTAATTCAAGGATTAAAGGGTATAGTAGCACTTTCCCTAGATGATAAGATTTTTGAACTTAAGAATTCCATGGAACGAAAAAAATTGGAAATAGATGATAAGGAAAAGGTAAAATCAGATCTAAGTATAGAAAAGAGAATCAGTTGGGTTGAGACATGAAAGTATTATCTGAAAAGGTAGACAAGTCTTGTAAATATCTTGTTAAAAGAAATATTTTGCATTCTCTAATAATAAAGACACTCTCAAAGCTAAGAAAAAAGAGGCTTAAAGATAAATAAATTGGAAAAATAATGTTATGACATGGTGCAATTAATTAAGTAATTAAATTAATTAGTCAACATGGTGATGTTAGAGGGAATTGGATAGGATGAATTAATATATAGGATTAAAGATCAAATATGGTGGAATTAGTGTGTGTACAACATGCTACAAAGTATTTCTAGACATCTTACATTTCCTACCATTGAATAAATTTAAGTTTCTAATTTCTATCACACATTCCAATCCTAATAGGTCTACAAATGTGGCATACCACTAGAGGCCTCTTAGTAGTCATTGCACAGTATACATTTTTTAATTCATAAGATTGGAATTGAGAGGAATAAAATTTCTCTTATGTCTTTCTAAATAAAGAGGGAGAGAGGGGTAGGTGGAGAGAGGTTGTGTGGGAAGGAGGGAGAGAGAGAGAGAGGGAAGGAGGGAGATAGGGAGAGGTAGGTAGAGAGAGGTTAAGTGAACATAATAGAGAGATCTATGTAGGGTGGGAGAGGTAGAGAGGTGGTGTGTGTGTGTCATTGATCATGAAAAGAGTTTTGTCAAACACTGATGGTATCAATAAAGAACTAGTACAAATGAGAAGTATCTTTATAAATATATACAAGACTAAATATATGTTTAGAATATCCAAATCAATAAATTCATACATTTGTATAAAGAGAATACTTACACTATGATGAAGGACAAAAAAAATACTCCAGGGAAAGAGAGGGAAGGGGGGAGATAGAGAATGATAGGGTGGGAGGGATAAAAGAACCCAAAATGGACTTAGTATGAGGAGGAGATGTGTTGGGGGAAGGAGGGAGATAGGGAGTGGTAAGGTGGGAGCAATAGAGGGAGGGAGAGAAATAGGGAATGAGGGAGATAGAGATAGGTAGGATAGGAGAGAGTTTTGGAGAGGAGTTCAAGGTGGAGAGATGTGTGTGTGTGAGGGAGAGAGGGAATGAGGGATATATGGAGTGGTAGGGTGGAAGGGATATACAGACCCAAAATGGACTTAGTAGGAGGGGGAGATGTGATGGTAGATTATGGGACATTGCACTTAAAATGAATTTATAGGATGGAGGAGGGATAGGGATAATGTTTTTGGGTTGTTATGATGGAGGGGGATGGTGAAAAATGTTTTAGAAGAATGATAATAGATAATGTTTTGGCTTAAGAGATTCTTTCTTCTCTTGATAAGTTGAGGAAGGAGCATGTGCACTATGTGCAATGAGAAAATGGAAATGCAAAACCGGATTCATATAATTACATTCACTATCTTCCTCAAGGGCTTACAACACGAGACCTCAACCTTTAATGAATAAAAAACACAACCAATGTATAAATTATAATATTTTGAGTTGATTCATGATATAATTCTCTTCACAATGTGCTAGTAAACTTCACAAATATTAACAAAAAATATCTTTTAGAGCTATAACAAAAATAACTACCTTCAAGTCATGACCAATGACATTTATATAGAGAGTGCACAAGAAATCAATTTGAATTGTACCAATTAGCAAGGTGATGCAATGTTCAATGCACATGAAATGTGTAGATAGGCCCATTTGGGATGAATGAAGTATGTAGTAAGATCAATATGATAAAAATAAATAGCATTACAACCATGAATACATTTGGGACCCATAGTATTAGACATGTATTTAAATGTTACCATAAATCTTGGGTATTTTTTGCAAGACCTTTTTTGTGAATCCCACAACTTGCTTTTTCCCTTCTATTCATGGAGAAACTGCATCTTGGGAAGCCCATCTTCTAAGAAAAAATCACATTCCTAAACAAGATAAGAAAGATAATGAGATTTTAAAGACTACAATGAATCTTGTGAGTAGTAGAAGTTCGAATCCAAATAATAAGATAAAAGCATACCAAAGTGAATGAGATAGATAATGTATTGACTGAAGGGATTCTTCTTGGTCTTGAGAAGTTGAAGAACGAGTATGTACACTACGTGCAACAGGAAAATAGAAATGTAGAAATGGAGACATAAATTATTTGAGTAGCATGAACTATTTTACCAAGATAGGTTTGAAAATTAGTTATCACTAGATCATAATAGAGGAAAGGAGAGAGGGGAGGAGAGAGGGAGGGAGAGGGAAGGAGAGAGGGAGGGGAAAGGAGAGAGATATGAAGTGGTAGGGAGGGAGGGGTAGAGGGAGGGAGAGAAAGAGGGTAGAATATATGAAATGAAAAAGGAATTTTCTCTAAAAACACATGAAAATAAGCATACCAAAGTGAAAGATATAGATAATGTATTGATTGAAGAGATTATTCATGTTCTTGAGAAGTTGAGGAAGGTGAATGTGTAGTATATGCAATGGGAAATGGTAATATAGAAGTGGATAAAATCAAGAGGTTTTGTATTGCATATGAATTTGTGCAAGAAAATAAATTGAGAGATGATTCTATAAGTAGAGTTGAACAAATTAAGTCAAAGATTTTTTAACTTAAGAATTCTATGGAACAAATGAAATGCAATGAAAGGAAATCAGATGAAAAAGTGAAATGACATTTTTACTATACCAAAGAGTTGTTCTAAAATTTGAAAATGGAATTCCATTTTTACTATACCAAAGAGTTGTTCTAAAATTTTAAAATGGAATTCATTACATTGTTGGTGTGTACGAAACAAAAAATATAAGATACATCCTTGGTATATAAATGGATAGAAATATGGATAATAATAAGCTATATGGTTAAACTAGAGGATGTATCTTGAGACTATTCTATAGTGGTTCTACCCTAGATATCTATATCTCATTCTACTTACATATCCTTCCTTCCTAACTTCTCCCCTTTTTATACGTCTATCTCCCCTTCCCTCTCTACTTTCCATATCTCCCATCACACTCTCTACCTACCTCTCCATCTATTCCTTCAACTTTACCTCTCTCTACCTACCTCTCCATGGCTCTCTCATTCCCTCTCTCTCCCTTTATCCCTTCCATGCTACCTAGCTAGACCTCTCCCTCCCCCCATTCCTCTATACTTACCTCTAGATACTTAAGAACATAACATGGAAATGACAAGTGAAAACTAGATAACGACATGGAAAATCATATCATTTCTTCATGTTTCATATCATAAGGATGTAGGTTCTAGTTTCCAAAATGGGGGATGTAGGTTCTATATGTAATGTGCCCTCTTGGCTAAAGGTAAATAAACAACCCCAATCAAAATCACACTTTTCTCTTATCTTATTATTTGGATTCATACTGCTATTGCTTTGAACAAGCACAATGAAATAACTCACAACCCACTGTGTTTTCCAACATGCAATTATTTTGTGCATATACTTTTCATGAGGATGAATTTAGGATAGCTAAGAAAATGAATTAAGGGGTCCTAAGAGGATATATTTAGGGTATATATAAGATCCTTAACTTAAATTATGTGTCATGTGAGAAAATTAGTTTTATAAATAGGAGATGACTTAAAAGGGTACATAATTTCAAATAAGGGGTATAGAATATTTGGATTTTAAACTATAAGGGTTTTTGTATCCATCAAAGTAGTCACCATGTATGTTGTATCAATTTTTTTATTTTTATGTATCCCTAAAATATAACCCCCCTATACTCTCCACTATTTAACTTTGAACATGTAAAATGAAATAATGGAAACTGACATTGTGTTTTCCAACATGTAATTATTTTGTGCAAGTACTAGAATATACAAAATGAAAAAGGAATCTTCTCTAAAAACACTTGAAAATATGTAGACCAAAATGAATGAGATAGACAATGTATTGGTTGCAAGTTTTATAAACCATCTACTCAAACCCATTGTGTTTTCCAACCTACAATTATGTTGTGCATTTACTTTCTTCATTTCATTGGAACAAAAAATGCTCACATTATTTTCAGTGTTGGAAAACACACTATCCCCTATTAGTTATTTCCAATGTTGGAAAAAACACTGTCCCCTGTTAGTTATTTCTAGACATCTTACATTCTAATGATGTCCCCTATTCCTACACAGGGGATAGTGTGTTTTCCAACATTGCAAACAATGTGAGCATTTTTCCTACATAAGGGACAATGTGTTTTCCAACACTAAAAATAATGTGAGCATTTTTTTGTTCCTTGTTGACAAGGAAAACACATTGTCCCCTATTGGAAAACACTTCGTCCCCTATTAGTTATTTCCAATCATGTTCTAAAATTTTAAGGTGGACTTCATTACATAACTGATAAGGGACAGTGTGTTTTCCAACACTATAAATTCATAAAGAAATAATTGACAAAGGACAGTGTGTTTTCCAACATTGCAAATAATGTGAGCATTTTTATGATCCAATCATATCAGGAAAGTGAAAAACGCATTGACCTCTGTCAAGGGACAGTTGGAAATGTCATTTTTACTATAACCAAAGAGTTGTTCAAAAAATTGAAGGTGGACTTCATTACATAACTGACAAGGGATAGTGTGTTTTCCAACAGTGCAAATTCATAAGGAAATAATTGACAAGGGACACTGTGTTTTTCAAAACAACAAATAATGTGAGCATTCTTTTGTTCCAATCAAATGAAGAAAGTGAAATTCTAGCTTTATTGTACCAAATAGTTGTTCTAAAATTTTAAGGTGGACTTCATTACATTATTGGTGTGTACAAATAAAAAAATTTTCATAAGGAAATATTTGAAAAGGGATAGTGTTTTTTCCAACACTCCAATAATGTGAGAATCTTTCATAAGGAAATAATTGACAGGGGATAGTGTGTTTTCCAACATTGAAAATAATGTGAGCATTTTTCATAAGGAAATAATTGACAAGGGACAATGTGTTTTCCAACAATGCAAATAATGTGAGCATTTTTGTGTTCCAATCAAATGAAGAAAGTGAAATGCCATTTTTAGTATACCAAATAGTTGTTCAAAAATTTTAAGGTGGAATTCATTACATTTTTGGTGTGTATGAATAAAAAATTGGGTATGTGCAGGATCATGATGGGCCAAAAAGTGGCGATAGGATGGGGTATGTGGCTGACGACTTTTTTTTTACCCAAAATTCATGAAAAAAAAAGGTTTTTTAAAGCATATTCTCAGCTTTACACAAACATAAATTATGCTTTACTTTGAATTTAATAAATACTTATTATTCATTTTCTATTTGAATTACGACTAAAGTCCTGATTGATAGGCTAATTGAAAAACATCTATAGCTTTCAAACGGTATCACATTTTTTGAATCCAAAACATGCGTCACATTCTATGCTTCACATATTATAGGATTAAAAAAAGAAAAAGATGAATTTCATGAAGTTTTGACCAAGTTAAGGTGGTTAGACATACAAGTTTATATATTTTTTAAAAGTTGTAATAAAAAATTAATAATTAATTATTTACTTAGAAAAAAATTACAAAAAAATATGCATCACATTGGGACATGAGTCGTCTACTTATATATAATACCTTATAAAAGAATATTGTCATTTTATTGTTGTTAGGGTGGTCAGATAGACACCTACTTCTTATTTTTCCCCTGAAATTTAAGTACTACTGCATTGAAATTTCAAATTTTCACCAAATAGACTTAAGAAAAAAAAAAAACCCTAGTAGTTTAGAAACTACATTCAATTTGCTACAGATTCTATTCTTACATATTTTTGAAATAATATAGATAACTTATTCAAATTTTTATGTCAAGTTGCCTAACTCTGATTTTTCTAAATTTTTTGCCACTTAAGGGCCTGTTTTTTCCATGATGATCCTGCACATACCCAACTGTTCATAAGAAAATTTGACAAGGGACAGTGTGTTTTCCAACACTACAATAATGTGAGCATCTTTTTGTTCCAATTAGATGAAAAGTGAAATGCCATTTTTACTGCACCAAAGAGTTGTTCTAAAATTTGAAGGTGGACTTCATTACATTCTTGGTGCGTACAAAACAAAAATCTTTTCATAAGGAAATAAATGATAGGGGACAGTGTGTTTTCCAACATTGCAAATAATGTGAACATTTTTCATAAGGAAATAATTGATAAGGGACAATGTGTTTTCCAACACTCCAAATAATGTGAGAATTTTTTGTTTCAATCAAATGAAGAAAGTGAAATGCCAGTTTTACTATACCAAATAGTTATTCTAAAATTTTAAGGTGGACTTCATTACATTGTTGGTGTGTACAAATAAAAAAAAATCATAAGGAAATATCTGGAAAGGGATAGTGTGTTTTCCAACACTCCAATAATGTGAGCATCTTTCATAAGGAAATAATTGACTAGAGACAGTGTGTTTTCCAACACTGGAAATAATGTGAGCATTTTTGATAAGGAAATAATTGACAAGGGACAACGTGCTTTCCAACAGTACAAATAATACATGAGCATATTTTTGTTCCAATAAGATGAAGAAGTGAAATGCCATTTTTATTGTACCAAAGATTTGTTATAAATTTGAAGGTGGACTTCACTGTATTCTTGGTCTGTACGCAACATAAAACTTTTTATAAGGATATAATTGACAAGGGATAGTATGATACACCCTATTTAGAAATTATTATTATTCTTGATTACCATTAAGGTATGGTAGTAAAATTATTATTCTATTTTTTGTCATGTATTAAGGTCTCAAGGATCACCCTCATAAGTTCTTTACAGTCTAAATAAGAAATGGATTCACTCTCTATATAAATATGAATGGTCATCACTCAAAAGTGATTGTTTAATAGCTCCAAAATATATTTTTTTGTTAATACTAGTGAATTTTAGCAGCACATTTTGAAGAGTATTATATCACATATCAACTCAAAAGATTATATTCTATATAGTGGCTATGTATGTGATTCATTAAAGGTTGAGGTCTCATGTTGTAAGCCCTTGAGACAAGATAGTAAATGCAATTGTATGAATTAATGATTCATATTTTTATTAATTTATTATGTCATCAAATTCTATTGTGAGTGTTTGTGTAATTGGTTGTATGGTTGGATAATTCTTTTAACTAGATCCTCTAGTCACAATTTTATCACATGGTATTGAAGTAGTGGTTTTAAATCCAAAAGGACTTGAGAGAGAGGGAGTGGGAAAGACCTGAGAGAGAGAGAGATAGAGAGAGAGAGAGATGGAGAGTGAGAGACAAAGATACCTAAGAGGGAGAGAGAGAGAAATACCTGAGAGGGAGATGGAGAGAGAGAGAGAGAGACTTGAGAGGGAGAGAGAGGGAAGGAGGGAGATAGGAAGTGGCAGGGTGGGAGGGATAGGAGGGAGAGAAAGAGGGAAGGAGAGAGATAGGAATAGGTACACAAAGTGATAGGGTGGGAGGGATAGAGGGAAGGAGGGATATAGGAAGTCTAGTAGGGTGGGAGGGAAATGTATATAGAGAGTTAGGGAGGGAGGGAAGCAGGGGTAGGTGGAGAGAGGTTGTGTGTGTGTGCAAGGGAGATAGGGGGAAGGATGGAGATAAGAAGTGGTAGGGTGGGAGGGATAGAGGGAGGGGAGAAAGAGGGAAGGAGGGAGATAGGAATTGGTAGGGTGGGAGGGATAGAAGGACCCAAAATGGAATTAGTAGTAGGGAGAGATGTGATGGTGGATTGTGGAAAATAGACACCCAAATTAGATTTCATGAAACCAATATTTTTTAGAAAATAATTAGTAGGGATTTCATAGGGTATCCTTCATAGTACATACCAAAGTGAATGAGATAAATAATGTGTTGGTTTCAAGTTTCATAAAACATCTACTCAAACCCACCATTTTTCATAAAAAAACTTGAAAAGATGCAGACCAAAGTGAATGCGATAGAAATGTGTTGGTTGTAAGTTTCATAAACCATCTACTCAAACCCACCGTGTTTTCCAACCTACAATTATACTGTGCATTTACTTTCTTCATTTGAATGGAACAAAAAAATGCATAGGCATGGAGGGAAGGAGGGAGGGAGGGATAATGTGATGGGTAGGTGGAAAGAGGTTTTGTGTGTGTGAGGGAGAGAGAGGGAAGGAGGGATTGAGTGATAAAGGGAGGGATAGGTGGAAAGAGAGAGGGGGTAACTTGAGGGACAAAGGGAGGGAGAGGAAGGTTAGGAGGGATCATGAGATAGGAGAGACAAAGAGAAGTATAGAGGGATGGGGAAGGGATCAAGAGTTATTAAAAGTGGTAGGATTATTTAAAATTATATTAATGCTAGATATGAGTATATATGTATTTGGTAGATCTATCAATCTAATAACTCACTTTATTTGAGAATTTTATTAGTATTGCATTCATCTTCACCATTAGCTCCTTATGTACCTTCTCTTGCACTATGTGGTAAATTTAATTACTTATCATGTTCCTATCTCACTCTCATATCTATTATCATGATGAATTTTTAAATAACATGCACTAGAACCTTGTACGTAGTCTTTAGTTTTTAGGGGAGATTAAAGTATTTCATGAAAGTATTGGCTGCATCAATGAGATTTCAAAAAGAAGATTTTAATATAGTTTGGAAGAAATTATTTCTCTAAAGTAATGTGTAGCTAGAGGATCCCATCTCCAATAAAAAGGGGTGTAATACTTGTCACAAAAAAATTACACATTAAGAGAGAGAGGTAGGTAGAGAGAGAGAGATCTATGTAAGGTGGGAGATGTAGAGAGAGGTGGTGTGTGTCATTGATCATGAAACGAGTTTTGTTAAACAATGATGGTATTGATAAATAACTAGTACAAAGGAGAAGTATCTTTAGAAATACATACAAGACTAAATTATATAAGCATCTTTAGAATATCCAAATAAATAAATACATACATTTGTATAAAGAGAATACTTACACCCAATGTTTTCCAACCTACAATTTTACATAGCATTATGAATGTTATAAAAAAATTGCTATTTAAACAATAATAATACAATTAAAGTTACCTTAAAAATGTATCACAACTAATAATTTGAATTAAATTTTCATTTTAATTTTTTCATATGATAGAAAGATAAATGTGAAAAATAATGTCAGGTTGGAAAACACAATGGGTTTTGATTTATTTCATTGTTCTTGTTCAAAGCTCAAGGGTAGAGATATCAGGGAGGAGTTGCAGGTGGGGGATACATGAAACTAACCAAAATTACCTACAAAATGACTAACCAATTGGGCTATTATGTGTAGAGGGTTTTACAATAGTATGCAGGTTGCAAGTTTCATAACACCTAGTGTTTTCCAACCTCCAATTTCAGAAAATAGTATTAATGTAATTAAAACCTTTTGTTATTTACACAACATGAGTGTAATA
Organism: Sequoia sempervirens; assembly: GCA_007258455.2. Lineage (NCBI taxonomy): Eukaryota > Viridiplantae > Streptophyta > Pinopsida > Cupressales > Cupressaceae > Sequoia > Sequoia sempervirens. Next base: position 706,582,746 of record VDFB02058242.1, on the reverse strand, counting down.
AAATTCACCTTCAAATTTTACATTTAATGTAGTTTAAAATTTTATATGTTGTGCAACAACACCTTTGAATTTTGATCTATCAAACTTCTTTACAAGATCATTATAGGTAAATTGAACATTTCCTAATTTAGCCTCGAAGAGCCTAATATTAGTCTTCAACTTCTAAACTACCTCAAATTCTTGCAAACTCTCATTTTCTAATGTCTACATGCACCCTTCATAAGCAACACCTTCCATTGTTGTCTTTATTTTCTCAACTTCATGTCTTTTAGATTGCAACTATCTCTCAACAACATGAACCTCCTTTTCTTTTGATGATAAAATATTCTTCTTATCTTTTAATTCCTTTTCTAAGTGGTTAATTTTAGTCATATTTTTTTTCTACAATTTCAAAACTTCCAAATATTTCTTTTTATGTGCTTAGATCTTATTTTTCATTTTCCTTACCATTTATTTCCAATTGTATTTGTTCCATAGAATTCTTAAGTTCAATAATCATTGACTTCATTTGTTTGACTCCATTTATACAATCATCTCTCACTTATCCAATAAGAGTACCTTAAACCATGATGAGCACATATGTATTAGGTAGATCTATCAATCCAATAACTTACTTTATGATCTCTACCTCCCTCTCCCCCTCCCTCTATTATGATCTAGTAATAACTAATTTTCAAATCTATCTCTCCCTCCCTCACTCACTGACTAGTACCTTATGTTATTTCTACAATTATGAAATTTTATATGGACTTGGATATTCCAAGCCATATATGCATACAAAATTATATGTCGATAAAAGTATAACATATATACAATAAATTCATATAAGCTTACGAAAAATCCATATGGACATATAATTTCACATGAGACAATTTTCCTCTTTCTAGTTAGTCCTAATTTTAAATCTCCCAGGTCCCTTGGAGTAGTAAAAAAGTTGAATATTTTATCTTTTGAAAATCCTACAAAGATCTCCCCTTTGTTTGTCCAATCCATATCATTAGCCACCCTTTCCAATAAACCTCCTCTTGACACTTAGTTATTTCCTCTTTCTTGATAGCTCTCATATATTGTGATACCTTGATCTTTCAATTACATAATTCCTCACAACAAGAGTCTACAAATAGAAGCCTTTACCCTTCATTATCATCAATACATTTTCAAGTAGGTGTAGGGTATGTGCAGGATCATCATGGAAAAAACAAGCCCTTAAGTGGCAAAAAATTCAAAAAAATCAGAGTTAGGCAACTTGACGTAAAATTTTGAATAAGTTATCTATAGTATTTCAAAAATATGTAAGAATAGAATCTATAGAAAATTGAATGTAGTTTCTAAACTACTAGGTTTATATTTAAAAAAAATAATCTATTTGGTGAAAATTTGAAATTTCAATGTAGTAGTACTTAAATTTCAGGGAAAAAATAAGAAGTAGGTGTCTGTCTAACCACCCTAATCACAATAAAATGATAATTTTTTTTTATAAGATTTTAGATATAAGTAGAGGACTCATGTCTCGATGTGATGCATTTTTAAATTTTTTTTTTTCCAAGTAAATAATTAATTATGATTTTTTATTACAATTTTTAAAAAATATAAAAACTCGTATGTCTGACCACCTTAACTTTGTCAAAAAATCATGAAATTCATTATTTTTTTAATCTTATAGTATGTGAAGCATAGAATGTGATGCATGTTTTAGATTCAAAAAATGTGATACCACTTGAAAGCTATAGATGTTTTTCATTCAGCCTATCAATCAGGACTTTAGTCGTAATTCAAATAGAAAATGAATAAGTATTTATTAAATTCAAAGTAAAGCATAATTTATATTGGTGGAAAGCTGAGAATCTCCTTTAAAAACCATTTTCATTTCATCAATTTTGGATTAAAAAAAAGTTGTCAGCCACATACCCTACACATACCCATCATATCGCCACATTTTGGCCCATCATGATCCTGCACATACCTTGTATGCTACCATTTTTCTATTAAAAATCATCCAACTATACCAAGATTATGTTGGTTTAAAGAGAAATCAACATTCCATTAGTAGTATTCAATCAACCATCTGAGAGACCATATCAAATAGAGCAAGGGTACAATCCATTTTAACTCTATCGAAGAGAAAGGTTATTTAAAGTAAAAAGTATTGTCTATTTTCTTTATCTTTATGTTTATTTCCTTATTTTGTTTTCTTTTCTTTAGACTAGAAAAATGAATGAATATATTTCTATGTTGGTGATCCCCAAAAGAAAATAAAATACCTTTGGTTCCTTGTGAAAATGTATGTAGATCAAAAAATAATATGGTTGAATAGGTTCAAGAATCAATTCCATCCAAAATAAAGCTTTTGAATTTAATATTATTTGGTTAATGGGATGGGAGATATGTAATGATTAGGATGGAAAGATGCATGGATAATGAAAGCACTATGATGGACAAAAGTTTCTTAGATTAATAAATTTATATTAGCCTAAAATAACCTAATGAATTAATGCAATGATGATAGATGTTAGGTTTAGGGTTTAGGTTTTAAGGTTTAACCTAATGGATTAATGCAAAAATGATGATGTATTAATCCAAAGAGACATAAATATGGTGTTGAAAGACCTTATAATGAAGAAATTGAAGAAAGAGGAAGTAGTCTAGTTCATAATGAAATAAAACAATAGATGAATATTAGATTGATGGAGGATGATATGGTAGAGGTAGTGAAACATCCTTCATATGATCTTATTTTAGATGTAGAAGGACATGGATTATTTGAATAATTGATCTATGCAGGGTGGGAGAGGTAGAGGTAGAGAGAGAGAGAGACCTGAGAGAGAGAGAGAGAGAGAGAGAGAGAGAGAGAGAGAGAGAGAGAGAGAGTTTATTAACTAATACCAAAACTAACCATATCTCATAGTAATGAAACATCTATTTGGTGTAATGATCCTCTCCCTATGATGTAATTGTATAGTCAATGTGGTAGGTAGGGGAAAGAAAGTTTGCATGTTAGCTTGTTGTTGATGGAATCCTTGCATCCACAAGTATCATATCAAAAGCATTAAAATGCATATAGATCATCATAGTTTGACTCTACATTAATGCAATTTGATTCCCCAAATCTATCCATTGGTTGTTATGATACTTCATCCAATAGTTGATGTAATATCTTGGTGTCTTTATGTATTTTTTCTATCTTTAACAATGTTAAATTTCTTGAATTGATGGTTTCACATTAAGAATCTTTTCATTTCATTTTCTACATACAAATGCTTGTTGTACATTATGCTATAATTCAAAATAATTTCTTGCACTCTCCATCACTCCTTCCAATCCAAAATTGTAATAAAATCATAATCCATGCAATCTACAAGAAATCATCCAATAACATATTACATAAAGGCTCCATTTCATATGGTCTCTCAGATGCTTGATTGCATATAATTATGAATGGAATGTAGATTTCTCCTTAAACCAACATAGTCTTGGTATAATTGGATGATTTTTAATAGAAAAATGGTAGCACACATCTACTAGAAAACGTGTCAATGATAATGAAGGGTAAAGAGTTCTATTTGTAGACCCTTGTTGTGAGGGATGATGCAATTCAAGGATCAAAGGATATAGTAGAACTTGCCCTATATGAGAAGATTTTTGAACTGGGTATGTGTAGGGTCATGATGGGACAAAAAGTGGCAATATGATGGGTATGTGGCTAACGACTTTTTTTTTACCCAAAATTGATGAAATGTAAAGGGTTTTTAAAGGAGATACTCAGATTTCCACCAATATAAATTATGCTTTACTTTGAATTTAATAAGTAATTATTATTCATTTTCTATTCAAATTATGACTAAAGTCCTAATTGATAGGCCGTTGAAAAACATCTATAGCTTTCAAACGGTATCACATTTTTTGAATCCAAAACATATGTCACATTCTATGCTTCACATACTATAGGATTAAAAAAAGAAAAAATGAATTTCATGAATTTTTGACCAAGTTAAGGTGGTTAGACAACGAAGTTTTATATTTTTTAAAAGTTGTAATAAAAAATTCATAATTAATTATTTACTCTGGAAAAAATTACAAAAATATGTATCGCATCAGGACATGAGTCCCTCTACTTATATCTAAAATATTATAAAAAAATAATTATCATTTTATTGTGGTTAGGGTGGTCAAACGACACCTACTTCTTATTTTTTCTCTAAAATTTAAGTACTACTGCATTGAAATTTCTTGAATTTTAACCAAATAGATTTTTTCTTTTTAAATAAACCTAGTAGTTTAGAAACTACATTCAATTTTCTATAGATTCTAACATATTTTTGAAATAATATAGATAACTTATTCAAATTTTTACGTCAAGTTGCCTAACTTTTATTTTTTATGAATTTTTTTGCCACTTAAGGGCATATTTTCCATGTTGATCTTGCACATACCCAACTTAATAATTCCATGGAACAAAAACAATTGGAAATAAATTATAAGGAAAAGGTAAAATCAATCTTCAAAATATGAACTACCTCAAATTCTTGCAAATGCTCTTTTACTAATGTCTACATGCACCCTTCTTCATAAGCAACACCTTGGAAATTGTTGCCTTTATTTTTTCAATTTCATGTCTTTTATAATGCAGCTCCCTCTCAACAACATGAAGCTCCTTTTATTTTGATGATAAAATATTCTTCTTATATTTTACTTCCTTTTATAGTGGTTAATTTTAGTCTTTTATTGTTTTGCTACAATTTCAAAACTTCCAACTATTTCTTTTTCTATGCTGAGATATAATTTTTCCTTTTCCCTGTCATTTATTTCCAATTGTATTTTTCCATGGAATTCTTATGTTCAAGAATATTTGACTTCATTTTTTCAACTCCACTTATACAATCATCTATCACTTTCTTTGCTTGCACAGATTCATACGCAATACAAAACCTCTTGAGTTTATCTACTTTTGCATTGCCATTTTCCCATTGCATATACTGCACACACACCTTCCTCAACTTCTCAAGAATGAGAAGAATCTCTTCATTCAATACATTATCTATCTTATTTACCTTGGTCTATTTATTTTCATGTTTTTAAGAGCATATTCCTTTTTCATTTTATACATTCTAATACATCTTGCCTCTAGTTCTACATTTCCATTTTCCCATTGCACATAGTGCAGCATGCTCCTTCCTCAACTTCTCAAGAGAAGGAATAATCTCTTGAGTCAATACATTATGTATTATCATCTTCCAAACTATTTTTCACCATCCCCCTCCATCATACCAACCCAAAAACATTATCCCTATCCCTCCTTAACACTATAAATCAAATTTGGGTGCCTATGTCCCTATTTCCTTCCTTCCCTCTCTACTTTCCCTATCTCCCCTCACTCTCTCTACCTACCTCTCCCTATATTCCTTCAACCTTACCTCTCTCTACCTACCTCTCTATGTCTCCCTTATTTCCTCTCTCCCTTTATCCCTCCCATTCGACCTCGCTATACCTCTCCCTCCCCCCATTCCTTTATACTTCTCTCTATCACTCCTCTCTCACCATCCCTCCTAACCTTCCTCTCCCTCCCTTTTTCCATCTTTCCCCCTCTCTTTCTTTCCATCTACCCCTCCCTTTATCACCCACTCCCTCATTCCCTCTCTCTCTCTCCCTCCATCCCTCCCACCCCACATATCCCTCACTCTACCTACCCCTCTCTCTCACACACACACATACCTAATCTCTACTCCCTCAATCGCATCTCCATATCCCTCACCCACCTCTGCATTCTATTCCCCTCATTGCCTCTAAATACCTCCCTACTCCCTCCTCTTCTCACACAACTCCTCTCCACCTACTCCTCTCTATTTCTCCCTCCTTGATTCCTCCCCTACTTATACCTACATATCCTTCCCACCTTTTAATTTTATCATCTCTCTCTCTCTCTCTCTCTCTCTCTCTCTCTCTCTCTCTCTCTCTCTCTCTCCCTCACACACACACACAACCTCTCTCCACCTACCCCTCCCATTATCCTACCTTTCTTCCCTCACTCCTTCCCTCTCTCTCTCACTCTCTCTATACATACCTCTCCCACCCTCTCTTTATATGTACCTATATCTCTCCCACCTTACCACTCCCTATCTCCCTCATGTCTCATCTCTCTCACTCACACACACAACCTCTCACCACCTGCACCTCCCTCTCTCCCTAACTCTCTCTATACCTACCTCACCTACCCCACCTCTCTCTATCTCCCTCCTTTCCTCTTTCTTTCCCTCCCTCTATCCCTCCCACCCTACCACTCCCTACCTCCATCCTTTACTCTATCTATCTATCTCCCTCCCTCTCTCCCTCATACACACAACCTCTCTCCACCTATCCCTACCTCTCTCTCTAACACTCTCTATGCCTACCTCTCCTACCCTACCTCTCTCTATCCACCTCTTTCCATCTTTCTCTCCCTCCTTCTATCCCTCCCACCCTACCACTCCATATCTCCCTCCTTCCCTCTCTCTTACTCTCTCTATACATACCTCTCCCACCCTCTCTCTATACATAGCTTTATCCCTCCCACCTAACCACTCCCTATCTCCCTCCTCCCCCCTCTCTCCCCCTCCTTGCCACAAAACCTCTCTCCACCTACCCCCCACTCACTATCCCCTCCTTCCCTCTTCCTCTCACACACACAAGCTCTCTCCACCTAACCCTCCCTCTCTCCCTAACTCTCTCTATACCTACCTCTCCTACCCTACCTCTCTCTATCTGGAGTTTCTTCCTTGTTTCTCTCCCTCCATCTATCCCTCCCTCTCTCCCTCACACATGCACTTGACCTCTCCACCTACTCCTCCCTCCCTCCCTAACTCTCTCTAAACCCACCTATCCTACCCTAAAATATTTAGAATTTTCGTTTCATAAAGATATAATTGGTATGAGGAAAATTGTGTCGATGCTGAACTTGTAGATGGAAAAGCAATAGTTGGAAGTGCTAAAAATCTAAAAGAAAAATAGAAACAAATTAACCACTTAGAAAAGGAAGTAAAAGATAAGAAGAATATTTTATCGTCAAAAGAAAAGTTAATTTTGAAGGTTCCTATCATTACATTTGTACTCTCTAATTAAGAAAAGGTTTTCATTACTATAATTGCATGTTGGAAAACAATAGGTGTTATGAAACCTACAACCCACATACTATTGTAAAACCCTCTACACATAACAACCCAATTGGTTAGTCACCTCTTAGGTCAATTTGATTAATTTTATGTATCCCCCACCTACAAATCCTCCTTGATCTCTCCACCCTTGAGCTTTGAACAAGCACAATCATATCACTCACAACCCCAATGTGTTTTCCAATCATATCATATGGATAACTAATTTCTATTTGCTAATTTTAGGCTTTCACATTATATCTTTATGAACCCAACATTGCATTGATAAAATTAGATTTGCATACTTCCTAGAGCATTAAAATTTGTAATAGTTCACCTTATTTTAACAATATATAATTCAAACCTATATTCCCCTATACACATAAAGATATAGAAAATAAACAACACCTTTTACTTTAAATAACCTTGCTTCTTAGATAGAGTTAAAATGGAGTGTACCCTTTCTCTATTTGATATGGTCTCTCAGATGCTTGATTGGATACTATGAATGGAATGCAGATTTCTCTTTAAACGAACATAATCTTTGGTATTGTTAAATGATTTTTAATAAAAAAAATGGTAGCATACACCTACTAGAAAATGTGTTGATGATAATGTAGGGTAAAGGCTTCTATTTGTAGACTCTTGTTGTGAGGAATGATGTAATTCAAAGATTAGTAATAGTTGTGGTAAATTTTGAAAGTTCCTTTCATTACATTCATACTTTCTAAATAAGAAATGGTTTTCATTACAACAATTGTAGGTTGGAGAACATTGGGTGTTTTGAAACTTGCAACCCACATATTATTGTAAAACCCTCTACACGTAACAACCCAATTGGTTAGTCACCTCTCAGGTCAATTTGATTCAATTTATGTATCCCCCACCTAGGAATCCTCCCGAAGCTCTTCACCCTAGAGCTCAGAACAAGTAGAATGCAATCACTCACAACCCACTGTGATTTCCAACCTATGCTTATTTTGTGCATTTCTTTTTCCATTATATAAAGAAATTGAAATGCAATTTTTACTTTAAGTAACGCTTGTGGTAAATTTTGAAAGTTCCTTTCATTATATTCACACTCTCTAAATAAGAAATGGTTTTCAATAAAATAATTGCAAGTTGGAAAACATTGGGTGTTATGAAACCTGAAACCCACATATTGTTGTAAAACCCGAGCTACACATAACAACCCAATCATTTAGTCACCCCTCGGGTCAATTTGGTTAGTTTTATGTATCCCCCACCTGCAAATCCCCCCAAGCTCTCCACCCTTAAGCTTTAAACAAGAACAATGAAATAAATCACAACCCACTATGTTTTCCAACTTGCCATTATTTTGTACATTTATTTTTTAATCGCACATGAAAAAATTGAAATGCAATTTTTACTCTAACTAACAATTGTGACACATTTTGAAGATAAATTTCATTGCATTATTACTGTGTAAATAACAACTTTTTTATTACATTCATAATGTTATGTAAAACTGCAGGTTGGAAAACACTGGGTGTTATGAAACCTGCAACCCACACATACTGCTTTAAAATCGTAAACACACAAAAACCCAATTGGTTAGTTACACCCTCAACTCAATTTGGTTAGTTTTGTGTATCCCCAAAATGCAACTCCTTCTTGTGCACTCCACCATTTAGCTTTGAACATGCAGAATGAAGTAACATACAACCCACATTCTGTTTTTCGACATGTAATTATTTAGTGCATTTATTTTTCAATCATATGAATAATTTGAAACACAATTTTACTGTAACTAGTTGCCATTTCTGGTTGTGGGCACCTTCCTCATGAAGAGTGTCTGATAGAATAACTAGCAACTACAAACAAATTCATAACTGATGGATATAGATAACAATCTTGTGAGAGTATTGATGGTCTAATGACGACTTTAAAACTTTTAAATAGATTTAGCCATACAAAAAAAATCCAATTTGACCTTTATCTATTAAACTTGTGATATTTATTTAGTTATGAATGACTTGTGACCTCATATTCGAAAGATAATATTTATAAAGATATGATTTAATAGATTTAACCATAATTTTGGTTCAATGAAAGTTATAATGTTGTCCTGATCTATTTGAATGGTGTCAATGCAACTTTTTTCCTCTACTGTTTGGTGCTTTCACTGTTTAGAATAGTGTTTAGTATTCGTATAATAGGGGTGGAACTATTGGTTCTGATCAGTTGGGCTAATGCTCAATCTTACTGAGTTATGAATTAGCACATTATAGCTATAACTTTATTAGGATTTTTCCATGGGCTTATCTTAATTCTTATTCATATATTCACTGAGCTGCTAAGTAGTGAATTCGCTGGTAGCTGACTCAATGTTTTACGTTTGGCACTTGCCTCTTTGCTGATAGACAGGATGTCGATTTTAGCAGATGTTATTGGGTATTTGAAGGAGATTTCACAAAGTATTAGTGAACTGTATAATGACACATACACATTCTTATTTTCCTTACAGAGACAAGGAAATGTAGAGCATTAACAACTTATTCACAAAGTGCAGAGGCGGTGGCCATTCTTGTGGACCAGCTGATTTCCATTATTTCAAAATAGATTTTGGTGGGCTCAATTACGTAAGCAATTAGCCAAATAACAAATACATTCGGTAAAGATCATGATCAACATAAAAGTAGTGGACATAAAAAGTTGGAAAGACAAAAATAATTTTTTTTTCCTTGCGACTCAAATCTGTGATATGATCATAAGAATGTGGTGTTATCCTTTGCATGAATAACAAATTATCTGTGACTGGAAGCGAATATTTATTAAGTGATGAAGAGTATATTAAATAACCTGGAACGTAGTTCATAATTAAAAAGAATCGTTTTATTTATAAGGAGAGATTAAAGCACATTCAAAATATAAATATCATGATAATCTTCTACTGTGTAGATTCCTTGTCTGCCTCGTTCCTTCAAGTTCCACCCCATGACACATTCTTATTTTCCTTACAGAGTCTAGGAGGACTACAATCTTTTGGTGCCTAAACTCATACAGTTTTTTATTTTTGTATTCGTATATCAAACATAATACAACTGATTTCAGGCACAACACTGTGCTTGTTCATCAATTGTTTTTTCTTTCATCCATTACACACAGCGCATATCCGTAAAGCACTGCACAAGCAAATCTATGCAGTCATCAGAACCATAAAAAAAACTGCATAGCTGCAAACGACGGAGGGAACCACTCGCTGTCCAAGAATTAAAAAAAAAACTGTATTCTAAACAATCAGTCATATCACGTACAACCTCGCATTCTTCCCAGTGGGCGGCAAATATACTCTGGCTGGACTGTTTTTCCGTCCATTTTTTAAAATATATAATTAACGGTGCCATTAGATCTCCCGTTATTTCCCCTTCTATGCTGGTGGGTCCCCGATCAACATGCTATGTATGTTTTCACGTATGTTTTATGTGTTTTTATGTATGCTGTTATGCATTTTTGTATGTACATAGGTGCGTTTTGTCTAGAAGTTAGCCGGCTCTGTAATTTTATATCACATTTTTTTAAATATCATTAAGTTTTAAAAGTTAAAGAGTTAATTGCAATTTTATATCTTACTTAAATTGAAATATAATAAATGTTTTATTTTATTGACAAAAAATTGTTGTTTGATTGTTGAACTCAACCAAGTTTAAAAGTAACCCTTATATTGCATATTTGTGCCCTTTATTTAAAATTTCAATTGATAAATTATGGATTTGAATTCTCCTCTTTCTTCATAAAAATATAAAGCTAAAAAAATTGCATTAGTAAGGTGCTGCAAGATAATCAATTCTTGCTTCTTATTTTTCATTTTCATTTTTTCTTGGATGACCTTAGTATCATATGATACTTATATTCTTTTGGAAGGGGACCATTTTTCTTTTTTAACATAGTTTAATTCTAATCAAATAAAAATAACGATATATGTTTAGTAATGTCCAATTACATCATTTTGTTGTATGGGCTCTCTGTTTTGTCTAATTTTTCCACCTCCTAATTTTCTTTCTTTAACACTGAATATGCCAAAACTCATAGTACTTTCCAATGCTATAGATTTCATGCTTGGTTAAGGTTGCTTTCTCAAGAAGAGCCCTAACATTTGAATCATTTTTACTTGTGAGAACATAATCAACCATGGTGGGTTTAGAAGAAACTTGTCCAAATTTCTAGGACAAGTGAAAAAATTACATGTGGAGGGCTCCCTTCATGGATTTTGTCACCAATAAAAACTCAATCAAACTGCCCATTAAAAAAGATAAAGAATACCTATCCTTTTTGTTGTTATGCTTGAGTTAGGATTAGAGCCACCTAGTAATGTTGTAACTTTTAATCTATTCCCACTAGCCCATAACATTCTCTGATTTCGTTTTTTAATGAGGACACAACTTTTCTTGTACAATGAATTGCAAATCCCCATATTTAAAACACCTTCAAAACCTAAAAAAGATGTTAACATAATTAAAGACTTGTGACCAACATGCATGATGATTATAATTAACTGAAGCCCCATGGGAATGAGTATGAATAATGATAACACATGTCACACTCTTGCTAAGATGGACTCACTAAGCCACTCCTACTCTCATGGAAACATCAAGTTGAGCAAGAATTGGATCAAGGGGTTATTTTCTTCATGTTGATGCAAAATGTTGTAGATGGTAGTAATTTTGTTGCCTATGGATTTTTATTGGTGAAGTTGAGTGGGATGTTTGGTTATTATTGTTTATCTTAACTTGGCATAATTATTTGATCAACTCTCACAACAAGTTATTATTTTCATTTATTGTCTCAAAAATTATGTTCTATTATTCTCTATTATCTATGAGACTATGTCTTATGAGCTCTCCTTGAATCTATAAGATCCCCATTATGTTTACATTCTAGTTCTATTTTTCTCTATTTTCTATTATATTTATGCTTTTTTGTTCACTTTTCCTTTGGTGGGAGTCTTTTTAATTGGAATATTCACCTTGATTTCATTCAAAAATTATTCCAATTCAATTTTCCCCTACTCCAAGACACATTAATCATGAATGTTGAGTGGGGAGGAAGAAAAAATTGAAAAATAGATGCAAGATCATTTTTGTTCATATTGAGCTTGTTTGATGCCTCATGGAATTATTTAGATATTTTCATATGTCTAATTTGGTTTTACTTTATAAATGCATTATGATGAAATAAAATACATATTTTATCTTTTTCAATTTTTTTTGAAAATATAGACTATCATTTTTATACTTTATGAAATAAACTAAATGATCTATTGTAATTTTAAGAGTTTTTCATTTTTGTGTGGGGGGATTAGGGCCTCTTATTTTTTAGTTTCAATTTTGAAATTATATATTTGATCATGTGGCTTGTGTTGGGATCAAGTGATTTTACAAGAAACTTAACGAACCCAATATAAGAAAATAAAGATTCCTATTCTCAGAAAGAATGTCAATACAAAGTTATTTTTGTGTCAAGTAAGTTTAAAATTTCTAATTAGTAATTAAAATATTTTAAAAGAAAAGTATATTACCTATAACATAAAGAAACTTCACATAAGATTTTTTTGTTTTTAATGGTGGATTGTGTCCTTAGAGATTCCTTTGCTTATTTTGTATCATCTACAATAATTGAAGTCTCCTCTTGATGGAAATGGGAATAAGGAAGCTCTAGATTTGGAAACTGGAGATTACTTGGAATGTATAGGAAGCTTCAATTCATAAAAGGGAAAAATCTCAATAAGTCTTGTTCTTAGCATAATAACTTTGTAGGTGGAGACTATAATGAAAGATGGATTGATTCTCTATAGTTGGTTCACTATACTTGTGTTTGAATCAATGGTATAGAGAATGAGAGCTAATAGAACTAATTCCCAACCAATTTAGGTGTCTTAAAATAATAACTAATTGATGAGGTTGATAGAGAAAAAATTGAATTAGATGAAGAAGGTATTATTAAATTAAAGATAAGTACTATTCAAAAAGGAATGGTGGAGCTAGAGATATTATTTGACGTAGATTACATAGGAAAAAAGAAAGGGGAGTCTAGGTTTGAAGGTGTTGTAGCATTGTAAATTTTCAACCCTAACCATTTCACACTAGGTTTAGCTTCCGCCTACGTTTCTAGACCTAATTATACTTATAATTTTCTCATTTATGAACATATTTGAAAAATCAGAATTAAATTGGAAATTAGTATTTAATATTCATTTACCAAAATGTAAAGACCCAAAATAGGTCTAGAGACTAGGCACTAGCACCCTTGTCCAACCTATTTTGGCCCCAATTTAAATATGTTATTGTCAGAAACAAGCAACATTGAGAGGGGGGGTGAATCAGTGTTCTACAAAAAATAATTCTTTTATTTTGAGCTTTAATCCACTTAACACATTTAATCAAAATAAATATGTAGAAACAAAAACAAGAAACCACACAACCATAACACAAGTATTTTTATGTGGAAACCTTGTAAGGGGAAAAACCACGGTGGATGGCCAATCCACAATAAGTTTTGAGTATACTCAAAGGAAATATTACATAATGAGAATGAACTTGCATTCAGACTCACTGCTCAAAATGGGGCTCACTACCTTTATAAAAGTTTGGAATAGATCCAAAAGAAAATGAACTAAGATAATAGCATCTACTAATTATTGATTACAGTTCCAGTTTAGCTCTAATGTCGAACTTCTGTCCTGATGACTGATGAAGAACTTCTTCTCTGTTCTGCTCAAGTTCACACACAAAATCTTTATGTACAAGTGAAACTGTGCATGATATCGCTCAAATACAACTTAGACCTTCGTAACATACACACACAACTTCTACATGCATCCAAATGATATGACCAATCATCTAAATATATCTACTCACAAGGAATCAATCGCCACAGGTCGGCTTCAATAAAACTTAATAAAATTCGCAACTAGTCGGCCCAATCGATGGATAATTTTGATGTGGATCCAAACAAGTCAGCTATACAATAGCTAGGACCAGGGTGATCCCACAATAGTGGTTTACAATTTTGGCCAAACTGGACACTGAAATATTTTTTTTAACTAAATCTTCACTTTCGAGCACCTATAGCGGCTAAACCGTGAGAAATTTGAAGATTATGCAAACTAGAGTTTCATGACATTTTGTTTGTAGATTCTAAATATATTTTTTTCAAAATTTTTGGAATCAGATTTCACTTTTGTTTTCATCCCCCTCGAAAACTAGTTTTTTTCATAAAACAACATTTTAAAAAAGTGACACTCACCGTATAACGTATAACTTTTTTTCCATGAAGGATAAAATTCTAATTCTTTCAAATTTAGATTTTTAACTCCAATATCTAGTGCTTCCTCTTGGTTAGATATATTTTATTGAATATTTTTTCTTTAATCAAGTTTTGAAGACAAACCAATTACAATTCAGATAGAGCAACCGTATAATGTGTAACTTTTTGTATGTATTGAAATTCAATTTTTTTTGTTGGATCAAGGACTTCAATATCTAGTGCACTCATTTTTTTTATTTTTTTGATAATCTGCTATTTTTCTACATGTGCAGAATAGAGAGCTTGAATTTTGATGAAAAACCTACATTCACAAGAAATAAAAAATAAATATAATAATAAAATTAAATTTAATTAAAATTATACTTTTTTGGAAGCTTATAATAAGGGATACATACTTACAAAAAATAAATTTTAAATGAATTCATTTGATCCCCCAAAAGGTAAATCAAAAGTGGTTTTTTATTAGCATTTTGATAGGTGTAAATGAGACTTTGTTATAGGTATGGTTTAAAACTAGTGGGGTTCTATCCAAGGGGGCTTGGTCTAAGGTGGTTTGATCAAAACCTGTTCAATTGGAATCCTTTAAATGGAACTTTTCAAGGATTAAATCATTATATATTCTAAAAATATGTGATTTCAGCAAAAATTAGGATTACCTAGAAAGTGTAAACCACTATTGCGGTAACACCCACCAATAGTTGATCATCTGGACTTGAAGATAATTAAAATAATTCAACTTTATACATCCACTACACATTATTACCACTGAGTCGACTTTACCAAGCAAATAGACAGAAGATGTTCAACCAGACCTATTCAACCATATAACCACAAAAACAACTTCACGAGATTGAATAATAATATGTTCCATGTTCCTGAAAAAAAAATTAATCGATCCACAACCCAAAATGGTGATCCAATGAAGCTATCAAACTGGATGCCCTATTCTATCGATAACACTGCCGATAACACACACACACAATTTTCATTTCCTCTGCCTGTGCGACTGAATGCATAACTGCAGACCAAAAAAGTGACTTCAATTGCCATCAATGACAACACTAGAAGCCAAAAATCACATCCAAATGCATCATATTCCAACAGTTATTGCCATCATTTTAACATTTTAAAACCCTATAACATAAAAGAACAAATCATGGAAAACTTGAATTAAAAAGTTTTTGGCTTCTGAAAAGTTATACCAAATTATAAAGACCTTAGAGTCAAGCAGCTATGGGGAGTAAATCATGATCTAACTAAGATTAATGTGAAAAATATCCTAGATTTAAGAAAATGAACTTATGGAAACTTCCACCAGTTAAGTTGGTAAAAATAAACTTTGATGGTTGTTCTAAAGGTAACTTGAGGTTTGTTGTAGCTGAGGGTCTGATAAGAGATCATAAATGGAGATGTATTGAAGCTTATGCTAACTACCTAGGAGTTGCTACCATTGTGGAAGTGGAGGATACTGCTACTTGGAGAGATATAAAGTGATTAAAAGAACTCAATTTTACTAAGGCCATAATTGAGGGGGATTAAATTGATAATCAATTTCCTTGGAGGTTAGGCCAATTCCCCCTAGAAGATCAAAAACTTGATCTAGGACGACAAAACGAGTGATCAATTCCTTAGAAAGGTAATCTTTGCATCATATCTTTAGAGAGGGAAATAGCTTTCTTTTGTCTCGGTCTCAAACGTTTGCCTCTCTAATTTCCAATGGATTTTCTGGAATTTTGGAAATATACCACTTTAGATAAAATATTGGATTTCTAAGGATCATTTAAGAGGGGTATGCTCTACTCATGAGAATGGGGCTTCAAACAATACAAGCTAAAGGGATGAACAATATTCTAGGGGTTTAGTTAAATTTTATCTTTTCTTGCCACTTTTTGAATTCAAATTGTCTAGCTCAGTTGAGAGGGAATTTGTGTGAACAAAGTGGGTTTTCTAATGTTAGCTTGTTTATCATTTAACCATGTGCTTTTACATGGTTTGGAGGTTAATTAAGTCTTGAATGATTAAAAAGGATTCCAATAAGGGAAATATTCCCCTAATAAAAAATGCTCCTAATAATCTCATGTTCTTGGAAAAAATGAGAAATAATGAAAAGGTGAGTTTTAACGGGACTAACCCTTATAATATTAGTTCCATTAAAGGCCGTCATTTAAATTAGATATGGTATAGCGAGGGGGGTCTCTTTGACAAGCCTTTGATTTAATTTTTCCTTTCTTAAAGGTCTTGAAACTTAATTTAATCATGCTTCTAGGATTGCAAAGTACTTCTATAAGATTTCTTGCATGTTTCCAAAAACTCCTTCTATCAAATGTCATTTCAAAAGGCCCTCAAGCTATAAATGGACATTAATAACCTTAATCATTATTAATATGATCACCCTCAATCACATGGATTTTGGGTGCTAGCCTAAGATCATGGATACCTAGCCTAAGATTTATCTGGCTTCAAATCATGAAAAGACCTTAATTAAACATTTTGATGGATATTTCTAGAATGGTAGAGTTTTTGGATAGGGTTTTTTAGTGGATGTGTGGGCCTCTAATTTTTCATAAGTTGCTATGAGTTTTATCATATTTTGTGAAGAACTTATTAGGAAGGGAATAGTAGGGTTTACCAAAATCAATGTGATAGATCATTAATTCTCACCCTAAATCATGTCATTTTTTGTGTGATATGATGCACGTAAAAATAAAAAACTAACCCTAACTATTATAGAAAATATAAGGGGAGTGTATAGATCTCAAAATGATGTGTACCTTGCTATAAGAAGCCTACTTTTAGGCCACAAAGGACTCATTCACCTTTAGTGGGAAATTGGTCCCTAATAGGATTTTTGAAACTGAGATTTGAGTTCTATTCCTTGATACTTACACTATCAGATCCTCAATTTTCAGCTCCCAAAAACTTGTAACAAATTTTGTAGCCTTCTTTACGTGTTCTTACAATATGAATGACAATTTTAGAACTTGAAAACTTTAACAATTTTGCTTTAAACTTGTTCTCTACTTGATATTCAACCTATAACTCTACAAAAACACATTCAAGAGAAGAAAAAATTGTTGATTGTTGGTGAATAGAGGTTTTCCTTAGTCAAACTCCTTGTAGGTAATTAAACCAAATAATGAAATAATGAAATTGAAGCATGAAACATGAAACAATGAAGTGTTAATACCTTGGAAGTTGTCTTGGAATATAAATCTATAAACTAACATGTGGTGGCCATGAAGAATGTAGATCTTGATCTCAAATAAGATATGTAACAATACTTGTAAGTGGATCTTCAATGTTACCTTAACGACCTTATCTCAACAACATGCTTTAATGTACTATACCTTTGAGATGATGAAATGATCTTGAATTGCTATAATAAGACTTTGATAATCTTCCTTTGAATGCCTTTGAAATGATCTATAATGCTCTTGCACTCATAAACTTGCTCTTAGGATGCTTACACAAAGTTTCTAGTATGCTTGTAAACTTGCTAGGTGAAATTATGTGAATTAACCTCATATTTATACTAAATCTAGAGATTAACTTTGAAATTCAAATAATTCAATCCAACAATAGATCTAGGATTAAAAATCATTAGAATCCCATGAAAATTAAATTCAAAAAGGGGTCTCCTCTATGAGGAGGAACCATTCACTACTAAAGGTGAATGGTTCCTAACACAAGTTTCTAGGACCTTGTTTCAAGGGGTTGAAAGAACATCAAAAACCCACATAAAAAATGCATAAAATGTGGGGTCCTATGTGGAGAGGACCCATTCGCCACTAATGGAGAATAGGTCCTAGCACCACTTTCTAGGATCTTGATTTTGCATAATTAAATGTTATGCCATATCAATATTGGGTGTTGAGATAGATCCTTCGAAAGGTGTCATTAAGAAGGCTTAAAATTGAATTAAAGAGGCTAATTAAGCTCAATTAAACATAATTAATTAATGAAACCCTAGATAAGTGTGAAAGTGTACTAAAACACTTTACAACACCATAAGAAAGGTACAATTTAGGTACATTGTATTAAAAAGGGGCCCTAAATTAATGTGAATGTGTACAACACATTATAACACTAAACTAAGGCACTATTAAATTAATTCAATATCAATTATTCCCAAATTAAGTATGAAAAGGGATACTTTTTTTTAAACTACATTTTTCCTGCTATTTAGTGAGAGTTTTCCCCCATGACAAACTCACACTAAAGTAGACATTCAAGAAACTTAATTATGCAACAATAACAAACACACATAATCATACCCTATCAAAGGCCAAGAAAAATAAAGAAAAACAAAGGATCAAGCACAATCATTCCAACACAATGTGTAATAAGACTATTTTTCTGTAACATACACTGCTCACTTTGGGGTAGTGGAACCTCAGTCTGTCCACTAGGTGAGCTTCCCCAACAAAGTGGTTTAGTGAGAAATTCATGCCAATGTGTTGACTTCTCACCGTACAATGAGAAATTCATGCCAGCTTGTGTTAGCTTCTCATCATACTAACCATACCAAAGCTATCCTTCTGATAACTTCAATAAGGCACCACAATGCTATTATTTTGTATATATTTTTATTATCATATCTGTAAGTTTTTGTTAAAGGTTCTTTTTCTTTATTCATTTAAGGTCTTCTTCTTAGGGAAAATTAGACCTAATTTCTCCAAGAGATGACAAGTCAAGAATATCAGATTTCCACTTATGGGATGTCTCTCATTTCACATCATACGATGAAGGGAGATTGTATGCTTAGAAATATTGCACTCTTGGAGGACATCAAACCCAATGAAACCACCAAGAAAAGGACACGTCACAAGAAAAAAAAAATCATGCCATGAAATATGCTGAAAGATATCGATGTATGCCCCCACTTTAAAGCAGTTTCTAACACCATTACTGTGATCAATGACTTTAAAGTAACCAATGTTTTACCCTAAGACATGAGATATTTCCTCTGAAAAACCTATGCCAAGTCATATGTTTCTAAAATAAAGTTACACCATGAAATAGGAAGGAATAGTTTCCCCCAAAAATACATAAGGGATCTATGGATTCGGGGTTATTATGTCTTTACTACAATGTTTTTTTAGAGCTAAGAACTATCATCATTCCCCAGATACTCATATAACTAGAAGAATGACACAAAGAGAATGAAAAAAAAGCCTTTCGAGTCAGCATGGAAGAGACCTAAATTTCTTGATGCCTTCCATCATCCCCAAAAGGAAAAAACAAGAAAAATGAAAAAGATAAAGGAAATTTTTTTTGGGTGACATGCAAGAGAAATGGATGTCTCGATACCTTGCATCATCCCCAAAATGAAAACACAAGACAAATGAAAAATGCTAATGACATAGAGAAGAAAGTAGGTACATATAGAGGAATGTATAAAAAGAGAGAGATACATCAAATGAAAATCACGGGGGATCACATTACACACACACAATCACATATAGAAACATGAAAAAGAAAAAGACTAGTAAGGCACATGTGAATCAACCTAGAGTAGGTTTTTTGCATCCCAATCTCATTTTGTATATACAAAAGGCATAAAACTAGCCAAAGGGACAACAACGTATACCAAAACTAGGACAATGCTAACTAACCCATGCCCCCACTGAGTGTTAGAAAAGGATGAGCTAAGATGGGTGATGATATGCTACTCCTTGTGATAAAGAAACGATTTTCCATGAATGTTTGACATGTAATAGTGAGAATGTTAGAATCCTCAACTATTACATGACAAGGAGCAAAAGTCATGCTTTGAGGGATTATTTATATGATATGAAGATTTTTAAATATTTGTTGTAAAGCATGGCACTCATCGGTACTATGTCAAATGACTTAATGCTATTAATAGTGTGATTTGTTTGTATTCTTAGGATTTGGGTTTTAATATTCTCTTATGGGTGGTAATGTAATTAGTCCATGGTGTAGAAGTATCTATAAATTCCTTTCAATTGTAGTTGGTGGATAAGGGAATTGTAATTTATTTAGTTTGTAAGGTCTTCATTGCTTGCTAGATTCACCTATTTCCCTAGGTGGATATAGAGTAGGACTTGAAATGACCTTGTCTATTTTATTATCATTATGAGGAATTAGTTGGTCTTTAGAAGGAGAAAATTTGTGTCAAGAGGAGGATCTAAGACAATCCTATCATCATTGTGAGAAATTTTTTGTTCTTTAGAAAGGAGAACACCTATGTCATGAGGAGGATCTTGATATCCTAACCCTTTGGTATTTTCAGTTGGTAGTTACTCTAGGAGTTGATGAATTTGATGTTCACTTGTTGTATTACATCCTTGTTTGCTTAAGACCGTGAATCCTTTTTCATATGTCTCTTCTAAATTGATAGGAGTATTTTTTACCTTGTTAGTTCATAGAATGGTTGAATGTTTTCTTGACTAGAGGAACTAGGTTCACCTATTGTACGAAACTTAGGCTTATCTTGTGACTCAATTTCAAGATGTAAAAGGCCAAACATCTCAAGTTTTGTTGGTTGTTTCATGGAAGGATAGAAAGGTGCATTAGACTCAAGGTTGTTAAGGAAATTGTTGTGTGGTCTCACAACACACCCCAAGATTGAAAAGACTTGGGGAGCCAAGTGAAAAAACATAACTCTTATGGTAGGAGCTAACTAATTGGAAGATCACGGAAAGTGAAGAAAGGAAGAGAAATCTTTGATAAAAGAGTACTTTATATTGTAAGTGTTTTGTATACTGGCTATTGGGTACTAGAACACAGAAAAGGTGAAAGGTAATGTGAAGTTTAAGGTGAAAGGATTTGGTTTGGTAAGTGTGAGTCCGGTAGGAAGGAGTCCAGCATAATGGAGTTCCATTATAATCGAGGCCTGGGAAAGGAAGTGGGTAAAGCTGAATACCGGGTACCGAGTATTGGGTTGCAATGTGAAATGAAATGTTAAAATTTTAGATTTATCTAATGATCTCAATGATCTGGTATATGTACAAGGATTCATGATATGTTGTTTGAAAGACGTGTTAATTATGGATTTTTTGTACTAAAATTTGAATAATGGTTAAATATTTACATGAGATGTTATAATATGTTTTTTTTTTTATAAAAAAGGCGATTTAATATATGGAATTTATGATTGTAGGAGATATCAATTGTGATGCAAAGCTCGGGTATGGATAGTCAAGAAAACTTGAATCATGGATGGAATAATTCTTAATCCGGTTCAATCACTTTGGGAGGCGATAATGCAGAGGGCTTTGAGTACAACCGGAATGCTAGGGATCTCGGTATTTTACATATGGTGGGAAAAAATGCTAATCTTTGGGAGAGCCCATTCCTGAGAGTGACAAAATTGGAGCCAAGCAAAGTGTAAGGGGAAAAAATTCCACCTTATCATTCTAAATATATGGGAAGCCCCTACATATTATCATGATTCGAAGTATCATCCTGGCAAAGATTCCAAATGAAAAAGTAGAACCCGAAGAGCTTCAACAAGTAATTGGAGTTGACTTCCATTGACTTCAATTGCAATTTTCCTATTGGTCACAATATTCCACGTGCCTTGATGAGATTGGTCCCTTAGATTTCCTCTCATGTATTTTTCTTATCATATCTAAGCCTTTTGTTCTATAAAAGGCTAGAGGATGCTTCATTTTTATTTTAAGTTCATAATTTGTGGATGTTGGAGGAGCATAAAATTTTAAGTTTTGTTCTTTTTTCCTATTTTTTAAACCATTCTGGCGTAAAATATTTTATGCACATAGACATTAATTGATATCAGAGCTTTATGGATAGCTACCTATCTCAATATCTTTTGTAGTTGGTTTTTTAAGTTTGGTCGAACAAGACTATATGTTGTGTCATTTAAGGGTGCATACAAAACCTACTCAGTGTCCATAAATGAAACCCTCTCTTTAATAGCTTGCATTGTTTTATATGTAGCTGTGAAGCAATTTGGTGAAATATCAAGTGGTTTACTCTTTTTTAATTAATTCTTTGGGGCATCTATGGAGAATAATTGAGAGAAATTTTTATTTTTCAGTATTTTTTATACCTTGTTTTAGAAGACATTTAATATTTTGAAAATGTTCCCAAAAATATAAATGAATGGAAAGAATTTTGTTAAAATAATTTTATTTTCCATGACATTGTTGAATGCTTAATGCTAAATCTACTTAAGTGATAACAAGATGTTGTGATGTTTCATGAAATATTACATCAAATCTTTTGGTTTCATGATATTCAAATTTATTAATTCAATTCAAAATTTTATCTAAAATGTTCAAAGAATAACCGTAGTCCCCCTTGAGATTAATAGAAAATGTCACATCATTACCTGAGAGCGACCCTAGTGCAATGATGACCTGGTTATCGGAGACTTGGGATTGAATGAAAGCTAATATTTGTCCTATGAATGTTGAATTTACCTTTAGGTTGTCTTTGTTCCATATCTTTCAAGAAGGATAGGCTATTTGCGGTATTGTCTATGGAGATTTTATTCGACCTATTTACTACGAGTAAAACGGTCATCAATAGGAACCAACACTAGAAGGAGGGTCATCTCCAACACAACTCTTTTGTTTCTTTGATATTTTAGGTTTCATCCTTTGGAATTGGAGAATTATGCTTTGAAATGTTATTACTAAATTCGACAAGAAGCTTGTAAATGAGAAATTGAATGCAAGCTAGTTTTCATTATGGAAGTTGGAAAAATTTGTAAAATCTTTAATCAAAAACTACATCATTTGAGTTTGTTTACTTTTAGAAGAGTCACTGAGTGTAGAATTCATGATACAAATGATCACTATGAACTTGAGTGTGAAACTTTTTTAGCTAGGGTAAGTTTGGCCATAAATGGAGAAATTTTGTTAACGAAATAAGTTTTAACTACTAAAAGGCAAGGATTGTTAACGAGAAAAATGTTATGCCCTAGTGGAGATGGAAATATTAAAAAAAAACCAATAAACCAAAACAATTAGAAAACTGCGATTGTTTTAAAGAAAATTCTAATGCTTTGTAGGGGAATATGCGAGAATGTCGAGATTTGGAGATATTTCATCACAAATGAGGAAAAGACATGGATGAATCATCATTCCCTATATACGTGGACAACATAGATAACAAGATAGAGTGGGAAAATTGAGTGGGAAATGCATGTATTGTGTTTCAAGCTGAGAATTCATCAGCTATAAAAAGACATTTTCCTAATTTTTTACACGATACATAATATCAAGTTTTTACTTTTTCTCTTTCTAATAGCAATATAAATAGTGATACATCTTGGTCTAACAAAATGCAAAGTGAAGACATGGCCAAAGATATGAAAATTATTAGAAGAGAAGGAAACAAAGAAATGAATGCAACCATTCATGGAAATGGACTAGGGCTGGGAGAAGGTACAATATTGTTGCATCAAACGAAATGTGTGCAACCAATCTCTAATGAGATATTTTCCATACATTTGAGCCAGATTTTGGGTAAGTACACCTTTGAATTTATGATGTTTAAACACAGAAAATTTAAGATATTTCATGTTATTACAGTAGAATATTGAAAATTTTGATAAAATAATTTAAAGACAAATATGTTGTAATTCGTACTAAAATTGTAAAGGAAATAGTAGTAGAAATTGAAATAAATTGCTTCATTAGAGTTAATCTTTTGTGATAATAAAGTTAGGGTAGTTAGGGTTAGTTTAGTTTAATCTTTTTCTTTTTTTTTCAATTTTTTCTTTGATTTTGTTTTTCTTTTCATGCTTTGTTTTGTTTTGTTCTTTTTCTTGGCCTCTGTATTAGCAAATTCTTCTTAAATTTATGCTTATGTGCAAGATCATGATGGGCCAAAATGCGGCGATATGTAAGTGATATGATGGCCCATGTGGCTGACAACTTTTTTACCCAAAATTGATGAAACAAAAAGGGTTTTAAAGGAGATTCTCAGCTTTCCACCAATATAAATTATGCTTTACTTTGAATTTAATAAATAATTATTATTTATTTTCTATTTGAATTACGACTAAAGTCCTAATTGATAGGCTGATTGAAAAAAATCTATAGCTTTCAAACGGTATCACATTTTTTGAATTTGAAACATGCGTCAAATTTTATACTTTGCATACTATGAGATTAGAAAAAATGAATTTCATGAATTTTTGACCAAGTTAAGGTGGTCAAACATACGAGTTTTTATATTTTAAAAAGTTGTAATAAAAAATTCATAATTACTTATTTACTTGGGAAAAAATTACAAAAAAATATGCACATCACATCAGGACATGAGTCCTCTACTTATATCTAAAATCTTCAAAAAAAATATTATCATTTTATTGTGGTTAGGGTGGTTAGACAGGCACCTACTTCTTTGTTTTCCCTGAAATTTAAGTACTACTACATTGAAATTTCAAATTTTCACCAAATAGATTTTTATTTTTTTGAATAAACCTAGTATTTTAGAAACTGCATTCAATTTACTATAGATTATATTCTTACATATTTTTGAAATAATATAGATAACTTATTCAAATTTTTACGTCAAGTTGCCTAACTCTGATTTTTCTAAATTTTTTACTACTTAAGGGCTTGTTTTTTCCATGATGTTCCTGCACATACCCTTATCTTATGCATGAGAGTGAAATTCAAACATTTTGTAAAAGTGAACTGGAAATGAAATAATAAAGCCATGCACAATAAGACACATTTTTAAAAAAAGATACCAAAATGATATATATGTGTATATCACGTATATACATCAAATATCAAAATCCTCGTTCAAAAATTCAAAAAAAGGATTCAAAAAGAAAAGTGAGGAATGTTGCAGATGATAGTAGCCATTCATTCAATCTGGGACACCTCTTCTATTAGGGCTAAATACCCTATGTAGGTGAGTTCTCGATGAGTTTCAAAGTCTTGGATATGGAGATCAATGAGAAAGGGCTGAAGTGAAACCACTTCCCTGTGTTCCATGAACTAAGGAATATCATCCATGGAGGGAATCCTGATGGTTGGATGTGCAACAACTAAGATGGTATTTAGATTCTCCAAGAATTTAAGCTTCATTATCAAGTTGGTAACAGTGTGAATGTCTTCAATAGGTAGCCCAATGTCCAGAAGCAATGCTACAAAGTGAGAAGCTATATCAGATTAAAAATGGAAGTAGCGAATGAATGCAACATATCTTTCCCCAAGGACTAAGCATAAGTTTGGCATAGTGAAACTGGAAGTCCTAATGATAAAGACCTTTTCAAGCCTTTGTGGTGTGATGCTCCCCAAGAAAACATTCTATCTATGAGAAAAACCTAAGAAAATTAGAGTATCCATGGCTAAGAAGCAAATGCAAAAACCCAAAAAAAAAAAAATTACATAAAATAAAATAAAAGAGAAAGAAAAGAAAACACTTGTTAGGAATTTGAGAAAAACTACATGAATTTATAGAGAGCTGTAACCCGAGTTGCAGTACATGTAGCTACTTTGAGTAATTTTTTTTGGAAATTGTATGC
Source organism: Sequoia sempervirens (assembly GCA_007258455.2). NCBI lineage: Eukaryota > Viridiplantae > Streptophyta > Pinopsida > Cupressales > Cupressaceae > Sequoia > Sequoia sempervirens. Next base: position 706,556,859 of record VDFB02058242.1, on the reverse strand, counting down.
AAGGTGGAAACTGAACAATAATCTTCAGAATAAAAGGTTAAATCAAATTAATTCTTTACACATATGGGTATGTGCAGGATCATCATGGAAAAAACAGACCCTTAAGTGGCAAAAAATTCAGAAAAATCAGAGTTAGGCAACTTGGCATAAAAAATTGAATAAATTATCTATATTATTTCAAAAATATGTAAGAATAAAATCTATAGAAAATTGAATCCAGTTTCTAAACTACTAGGTTTGTTTAGAAAAGGAAAAAAATTATTTGGTTAGAACTTGAAATTTCAATGTAGTGGTACTTAAATTTCAAGGAAAAAATAAGAAGTAGGTGTCTATCTGACCACCCTAACCACAATAAAATGATAATATTTTTTTGTAAGATTTTAGATATAAGTAAAGGAATCATGACCCGGTGTGATGCATATTTTTTGTAATTTTTTTCCAAATAAATAATTAATTATGATTTTTATTACAAATTTTTAAAAAATATAAAAACTTGTATGTCTGACCACCTTAACTTCATCAAAACTTCATGAAATTCATTTTTTCTTTTTTAATCCTATAGTATGCAAAGCATAGAATGTGACACATGTTTTGGATTTAAAAAATGTGATACCATTTGAAAGCTATAGATGTTTTTTTGTAGAAGTTGAAAAACCAACTTCACAGTCCCCAAGAACACCTACAAGCAATCACCTATCACATGCAAAGATATTCAGAACAAAAACAACATAAGTTCTGTAAACCCTCAGAGCGAATGTGTACGAGCAAAAATCAACATTATTGACTATTGAAAGAAATGTTTTACAAATAATACAAAAGCCTTCGAAAAGGAAATGATCTAATAAAGCAAGAAAAAGCAACCCTAATCTTATCTTGGGAAAAAAGATAGTTCAATAAGATAAGATAAGAATTAAACGATAATTATCCTTGGAAATAAATAATTACCTAAGTAAACTTATCCTAAAGTGTAATTAAATAATTAATTACACCGACACCTTCCCATAAGTGCAACTTAGGGAGAAACAAATTATTATGCAAAGATGAGTCCTGGCAACAAGGCCTGATCGGGTACTCATTTACAAATGCAATGTAAACTAAATCAAACTGGGTAAATGAGAAAACCACATGGGAACAAAACTCCTCCCCAAAATAGAATGCAATAAAATAAGTGATGAAAGATGGAGGAATCCATAAGACCCCCCAAGGACACCATCCATCAAAAGGATACATAAATGAATTCCCCCATAAGAGAGGAATAAAGAGACCACAAATGCCCCCCATAATGAAGTAACTCCAAAAGAAGTGAAGAAACTGCATCTCCTAAAAGAAGTGAGAGGGAAGAGGCCAAATGAAAGAAATCTCTGAAGGTGGAATAGGTGCAGCCCAAGATGTCTCCATAGAAGTAGGTGTGACCTCAACAAATGAAGAAGCTGAAGTAGGTGAAGACTCAATATAAACCTCCAAAGATGTATGATCAACTGGATCCTGCTGCACTAAAACAAAAGAAGCAATAGGAGGTGGAGGAGATGGAATAGAAGGCTTGAGAATAGGATCTAAAGTGAGAACACCAATGTTCAAGAAGCCAAATCTCTCCTCTGAATGATGATGCACACTCGAAGTGTGAGGAAAAGTTGTAGGAACAGAAGCACCACCAGTAGCAAAATCAGTGAAAGAATACAACCGAGATGAGTGATCCACTATCCCAGTAGTAATAATTGCTCTACTCTCCAATTCTCTGATGATAACCGAATCAGGTTTGAACTCTATAGATCTCCCATTGCCCCCATGTGTTATCTAATAGATGGAAAGAAGGTTATTTGTCAAGTGAGGGAGACACAAGACATCCTAAAAGGAGTGATCCCCAAAACTAATAGACCCCTTCCCTGTAACACTCAATGTAAGTGTTTTTTCCCATCAAAATGGGAGACATAGTGCAAGGCTCAAAGGAAGTGAGCATAGACTATGAAAAATCCATATGATGAGATGCTCCTAAATCTAGAAGCCATCTCCCTGACCCATGACCTGAAAAAGCACAAAGAGCATGTCCCTTCATGTCTGATGAAGTATGTAAACCAATTGTGCCCCTATCATGTTGCTCTGAAGAAGAAGAATGAGGAGAAGAAAATGATGCAGACATCCTAGAAGGAAAATCAATCTGATGTTTCTGAAGAAGATGTTTCAACTGATCAATGTCCTTCTTGTAACAATTATGTTCTGCATGTCCTTCCCTCTTGCAATATGCACATGTAGTCTTCTCCTTCCTAGATGATTTCCCCTTCCTAGATGATTTCCCCTTAGAAGAGGAGGATGAATCTGAGGACTCCTTTTGTTGCTCATGAGGTTTGGAATCCTTTTGTTTATGTTTCTTTCCTTTTCCTATAGAAGCCTTCTGATCTTTGGGCTCCTGTGATGCAATAAGTGCCTGTGAAGAGGAAGAAGGTTTCACCATGCCCATGCTAGCTAACTTAGCTTGCCCTCGAGTGAGAGATGAAGCAAAGTCATCAAGAGAAGGCATAGTGAATCTCATACCAAGTGCATCCATAGTGGCATAAAAGGTAGATACAAAAACTGAATAATCTGGTCCAAGCTTAGAAAGAATGGACAATATCAACTGAGAGTCTTCTTTCTGAACACCACACTATGACAACTATAATCTAAGATAATTGAGTTTGGTGAAAAACTCCTGGATGCTGTCAAAATCCCTAGGATTTAATCCAATAAGCTCATTCTCTAACTGAAACCCTCTCATAGTATCCTGCTTCCCAAACAAAGACTCGAAAGTAGTCCATATCTCATTTGGTGTAGTACAAGACTCAATATGAAAAGGAAGGTCAGATGAAAGAAACAAACATAATATACCATAAGCTTCATCACATCTATTAAACCACTTTCTCTTTTCAGTAGCACTTGTAGGTTCAATTTTTGTACCCATGGTTACCCTATATAGCCCTTTGTGTTTCAAGTGAATCTCCATTTGTTTTTTCCAACCAAAATAGTTGAATGGAGTAAGGGGTGCAATGTTATGTAAATCCATGATAGAAAAACAACAATATATACTCTCAAATAAAAAAATATTCCTCTTGGATCTCAAAAAAAACTCTTGATTGCACGTTTCCCAAGAAAATAACTCACAAAACAAAGGCTGAGTTCTGACAAAAAAATTAGATACTTGGAGAAAATTTTGCAAAAATCAAATCTGAGATCTAAGAAGAGGACGGAACCAGTTTTCTGATGATATCTCATTTGTGAAAATCTGACACCATGGCCAAAAGTTATGATTTTTTCAAAAAACTGAATTTAGCTTGCAGGAAATGGGTTTTCTAGCAAAAAAAATGTTTACTTCTGATTTAATTTTTGCAAAATCTGTTCACAATGAGTGGAAAAAAATAGAAACCCAAAAATATTTTGAAGCTGAGAACAAAACCCATAAATTGTTTTTTGATCCAGCAAGTAGAAGATGAAAAAAAAATTAAACCTTCAACAAAGAGAAAAATGACGCACGCAGATTTTTGTACATCAGTTTTCTCCAAATCCGTACAAGATATCAAAAATCTAAAAGATACCCAGTTCAGATTTTGACCCTGGCTACAAAACTCAAAAATCGTTTTTCCTACAACTGAGTGAAAACCAAATTTCTGAAGTAAAAATGAAAAAGGGCTTCAAACCCTTGCACAAAAAAAGATGTTGTGAGAGAATATCTTTAAAAAACACGAACAAGCAGCAATAGGTTTGGAGCTCTGAGACCATGTACAAGTTGAAAAACCAACTTCACAGTCCCCAAGAACACCTGCAAGCAATCACTTATCACATGTAAAGATATTCAGAACAAAAACAACATAAGTTCTGTAAACCCTCAAAGCCAATGTGTGTGAGCAAAAATCAGCATTATTGATTATTGAAACAAATGTTTTACAAATAATACAAAAACCTTCGAAAAGGTAATGATCCAATAAAGCAAAAAAAAATAACCCTAATCTTATCTTGAGCAAAAAGATAGCTCAATAAGATAAGATAAGAATTAAATGATAATTATCCTAGGAAATAAATAATTACCTAAGTAAATTTATCCTAAAGTGTAATTAAATAATTAATTACACCAACATTTTTCAATCAGCCTATCAATCAGGACTTTAGTCATAATTTGAATAGAAAATGAATAATAATTACTTATTAAATTCAAATTAAAGCATAATTTATATCCGTGGAAATCTGATAATCTCCTTTAAAAACCCTTTTAGTTTCATCAATTTTGGGTAAAAAAATAGTCATCAGCCACATACCCATCATATTGCCACTTTTTGGCCCATCATGATCCTGCACATACCCATATTTGGTGAAATTGCTTCAAATTTGAGCAATACGTAGATTGTGAGTCAAACAAGTTGGAGATTTCAAAATTAATAGTGGTCATTTCAAATAAGAAAAAAAGTTGTATTAATTATGGAGGTGTTATGTCTGTGGACTATACAGGAGAATGAAGTTGGAAAGGTAATACACATCATCACCTGCATGAGTTGGAAGGATAATATGTGTTGAGTAAATCATGTGAATTTAATGCAAAAAGAATGTGATCGTGTTTCAAGGTAATCATGATATTTTGATCCATTAATGAAGTGTAGCGCCATCAAGTTGAGATAGTTAGCAAAAGTTTTAGAAGTTTCAATAAAATTTAATCAAAAGGGTGGTAACTAATGTTTCTAAATTTAGATTTAAATTTGGTGATTAAGTTGTTTATTTCTAAATTTTAATTTATGCATATTTTCTAACATATAGCAAGCTACAGTTAGCTAGGATTTGACATAATTAGTGAAATTTAGCTGGAAACACACACTTATAGGGAATCATTAAATAAGTTTTTGGGAAGTAGTAAATTGATGAAGGGATTTACATTGAATGACAAATAAAAAAAGTAACCTTCACTAAGACTATAATTCATAACTTAATAGCGGTGCTTCAATGCTTGCAAGTTGATAAAACAACTATTATTGCAATATCAGAAGTGAAAATGACCTATCATTGCTATATCAAAAAAACAAAGAAAAAGAGAGAGATATCAACTCTTTAGGCTATCCAAATAACTCTATCAGGGCTATGGATGTCTGACTGGCAGTAGAGCTATGTTTGGGGGAATTACGAAGATAAACTTGTTGGGGCTATGGATGCTTGATTGACAACAAGGCTCTATCCCTAGTTGGCTTTTGAGGATTACTATATTATGTAGTTCAATGTTAATGAATTGATTTTTTTTAATAAGTTCTGAAAACCAGAATTAATTAGAGCACACATGGATGATTTCGATGGAGTTTTACTTTTTATACCAGAATCTAGGTAAAGGTAGAAAGTTATTGTTTTAAAATATGCATAAGTTTTAATTTACATATGGTGATTTAATTTCAAGTTTGATTTAAATTTGGTTTTATTGGTTGCAAGTTGTTGTGTGGTCTCACAAAATGCCCCAAGACTAAAAAGACTTGGGGACCCAACTGAAAAAATATAACTCTTATGGCAAGAGCTAACTAATTGGAAGATCACCAGAAATGAAGAAAGGAAGATAAATCTTTGATAAAAGAGTAATTTGTATTGTAAGTGTTTCGTATACCGAGTACCAGGTAGCAGAAACATAGAAAAGGTGAAAGGTAATGTGAAGCTTAAAGTGAAAGACTCTGGTCCAATAAGCATGAGTCTGGTAGGAAGGAATTTGGTATAATAGATTTTTGGTATAACCGAGGTTCGGTAAAGTAAGTGGGTAAAGTTGAATACCGAGTACTGGGTATCAGGTTGCAATGTGAAATGAAATGTTAAAATTTTAGATTTATCTAATGATCTCAGTGATCTGGTATATGTACAATGATTTATGATATGATTTTTGAAAGATGTGTTAATTATGGATTTTTTGTCCTAACATTTGAATAATGGTTTTATTTACATGAGATGTTATAATATTTTTAAAATAAAATAAAATAAAAGGGGATTTAATATATGGAATTTGTGATTGTAGGAGATATCGATTGTGATGCAAAGCTCAAGTATGGACAGTCAGGAAAACTTGAATCATGAATGGAATAATTCTTAATCTGGTTCGATCACTCTGGGAGGCAATAATGCAGACAACGTTGAGTCAACTAGAATGTTATGGATCTTGGTATTTCACATATGGTGGGAAAAAATGCTAATCTTCAGGAGAGCCCATTCCCAAGAGTGACAGAACTAGAGCCAAGCAAAGTGTAGGGGGTGAAAATTCCACCTCATCATTCTGAATATATGGGAAGCCCCTACATATTATCATGATTCGAAGTATCATGCTGGTGAAGATTCCAGATGAAAAAGTAGAACCCGAAGAGCTTCAATGAGCAATTGGAGTTGACTTCCATTGACTTCAATTGCAATTCTCCTATTGGTCACAATATTCTATGTGCCAAGTGATGAGATTGGTCCCTTAGATTTCCTCTCATGTATTTGTCTTATCCTATCTGAGCCTTGTGCTCTATAAAAGTCCAGAGGACACTTCATTTTTATTTGAAGTTCAAAATTTTTGGATGTCAGAGGAGCATAAACTTTTTAAGTTTTTTTCTTTTTTACTATTTTCTTAACCATTCCCATTTAAAACTTTGTATGCACATAGACATCAATTGATATCAGAGCTTTATGGATAGCTACCTATCTCATTATCTTTTGTAGTTGGTTTTGTAAATTTAGCCAAACAAGACTGTATATTGCACCATTTAAGGGTGAATATAGAACCTACTCAGTGTCCATAAACAAAACCCTCTCTTTAAAATCTTGCACCTTTTTATACGTTGTTGTGAAGCAATTAGTGAAATATAAAGTGGTTTGCTCTATTTTAATTAATTCTTTAGGGCATCCATGGAGAATAATCAGGGGAAACTTTTATTTTTTAGTATTTTTTACACTTTTTTTTAGAATACAGGTTTAATATTTTGAAAATGTTCCAAAAAATGGGTATGTGCAGGATCATGATGGACCAAAAAGTGGCAATATGAAGGGTATGTAGCTAACAACTTTTTTTACCCAAAATTGATGAAACAAAAAGGGTTTTTAAAGGAGATACTCAGCTTTCCACCAATATAAATTATGCTTTACTTTGAATTTAATAAGTAATTATTATTCATTTTCTATTTGAATTACGACTAAAGTCCCGATTGATAGGTAGATTGAAAAACATCTATAGCTTTCAAACGGTATCACATTTTTTGAATCCAAAACATGCGTCACATTCTATGCTTCAAATACTATAGGATTAAAAACTAAAAATTGAATTTCATGAAGTTTTGACCAAGTTAAGGTGGTTAGACATACAATTTTTATATTTTTAAAGTTACAATAAAAATTAATAATTAATTATTTACTTGGAAAAATATTACAAATAAATATGCATCACATCAAGACATGATTCCTCTACTTATATCTAAAATCTTATAAAAAAATATTATTATTTTATTGTGGTTAGGGTAGTAGACAAACACCTACTTCTTATTTTTTCCCTAAAATTTGAGTACTAATACATTGAAATATAAAATTTTCACCAAATATATTTTTAATTTTTTAAACAAACCTAGTAGTTTAGAAACTGAATTCAATTTGCTACAGATGCTATTCTTACATATTTTTGAAATAATATAGATAACTTATTCAAATTTTTACATCAAGTTGCTTAAATTTGATTTTTTTGAATTTTTTGCGACTTAAGGGCCTATTTTTTCCATGTTGATCTTGCACATACCCAAATATAAATGAATGGAAATAATTTTTTTTTTAAATATTTTATTTTCCGTGAAATTGTTGAATGCTTAATGCTAAATCTACTTAAGTGATAGCAATATGTGATGTTTTATGAAATATTATGTCAAATATTTTAGTTTCATGATATTCAAATTTATTAATTCAAATTGAAATGTTATCTAAAATGTTCAAAGAATAACCATAGTCCCCCTTGAGATTAACAACAAATGTCACATCATTACCTGAGAGCGACCCTAGTGCAACCATGACTTGGTTATTAAAGACTTGAGATTTAACGAAAGTGAATCTTTGTCCTATGAATGCAGAATCTACCTCTAGGTTTTTTTTGTTCCATATCTTTCAAGAAGGATAGGCTCTTCGCGGTCTTGTCTGTGTAGATTTTATTTGACCTATTTACTGAGAGTAAAACCGTCATCAATAGAAATAATTTATGAAGTTGTTCATGCTAGCATCACCTTCTCTAATTATGTCAACATCACAAGGAGGACATGCATTAGGAGTTGTGGGAGCATGAGAGTTCAATTTCATTAGGATGATTTCTAAAAACACAACTTGAAACATCAACCAAAGAGAACAAGGACTTCCACACAATGCTTAAACACTTATCCATTTTTATATTTTTAGGTCTAAAAAAAGTAATTTTTTTATTTAAAAATGTAGTAAATTGAAATGAAATGTTGTAAATGCAATTTTGAATTTTGAGAATGCACTAAAATGAAGAAAATTAAGCTAGATGCACTAAATTTGACGAAACAACAAATCAAAAAACTGAAATAGGAAAGTAACAACAATAACTAGAAACCTAAAACTAAGATTTCAATTTCCAGATAATGTAGATTAGGATCTAACAAGGACTCATTCGCTAGTAAAGGTGAATGGGTCCTAGTTAAGTATTTTTTAAATGTTTTTGGTGATTTCTGAGTGATTTTCAATGCTTTTCATATGCCAGAAAGTTTAGGTCAAGCCTTATTAGGGATTAATTCATTAGTAAGTGTGAATGGGTCCTTGATTAGGTTTTTTTAATTGTTTTTAAATTATTTTCAAGCCTTCTGCAATGTCTTTTAGTTCTAGGTTTGAGACAATAACTTTTAGTTGTATATTTTATAGAAATGCAATAAAATGATGAATGCAAAGACCCAATTTGAAATGCAGTGTTGTTTTTATTTTCAAATACAATTTTATGAGATCTAAATGATATACAAAATGAATGATTTGATTTTATATTTTTCAGATTTAGAGAATGTAAAACAATGCAATTCTAAACCCTAAATGAGATGCAAACTTGAATGCAAAGTAAGAAACCCTAAATGAGATCTAATTCAATGCAAATGAGATGCAAATGAATGCAATATCTAACCTAGGATGCAATGATAGAATTCAAAATTAGAAAATTACACTATTCAATAGGTTGGGTTCACCATTAATGATTAGGGGAAAATAGTAGGGTTTACCAAAGTCAAAATGATAGACCACTAATTCTCACCCTAAAGCATGTGATTTTGTATGTGATATACTACAAATAACAAATAAATAACTAATCCTAACTATTATAGCAAATATTAGGGGAGTTCTTAGAGCTCAAACTAATGTGTGCCTTGCTGCAAGAAGCCTATTTTTAGGGCACAAAGGATTGGGTATGTGCAGGATCATCATGGAAAAAATGGGCCCTTAAGTGGCAAAAAATTCAAAGTTAGGCAACTTGACGTAAAAATTTGAATAAATTATCTATATTATTTAAAAAATATGTAAGAATATAATCTAGAGAAAATTAAATGTAGTTTCTAAACTACTAGGTTTATTTTTTTTTAAATCTATTTGGTGAAAGTTTGAAATTTCAATGTAGTAGTACTTAAATTTTAGGGAAAAAATAAGTAGGTGTCTGTCTAACCACCCTAACCACAATAAATTGATAATATTTTTTTATAATATTTTAGATATAAGTAGTGGACTCATTTCTTGACGTGATGCATATTTTTCTATATTTTTTTCCAAGTAAATAATTAATTATGAATTTTTTATTACAACTTCTAAAAAATATAAAAAAATCGTATGTCTGACCACTTTAACTTCATCAAAACTTCACAAAATTCATTTTTTTTAATCCTATAGTATGTGAAGCATAGAATGTGACACATATTTTAGATTAAAAAAATTCATATTGTTTGAAAGCTATAGATGTTTTTCAATCAACCTATCAATCAGGACTTTAATCGTAATTCAAATAAAAAAAAAATAATAATAATTTATTAAATTCAAAGTAAAGCGTAATTTATAGTAGTGGAAAGCTAAGAATTTCCTTTAAAAACTATTTTTATTTCATGAATTTTGGGTAAAATAAGGTTGTCAACCACATGGGCCATCATATCACTTACATATCGCCCCTTTTTGGTCAATCATGATCCAACACATACCCAACTCATTCACCTTTAATGGTGAATGAGTCCTTGATAGGGTTTCTAAAACTAAAATTTGGATTTTGTTCCTTGATTCCTACACTCTTATATCCTTGGTTATCAGCTCTTGAAAACCTATAACAAATTTTGTAGCCTTCTTTCCATGTTCTTGCACTATGAATGACAATTTTGCAACTTGACAACTTTGACAATTTTGCTTCAAACTTGTTATCCACTTGATCTTCAACTTGTAAATCTATAAAAAAAAATTAAAGGGAACAAATTTTTTTTATTTTTAGTCAATAGTGTTTTTCCTCAGTCAAACCCCTTTAGGTAATTAAACCAAATGATAAAATAATGAAATTGAAGCATGAAACATGAAACAATTAAGTGTTGATACCTTGGAAATTGTCTTGGAATATAAATATGCAAACTAACATGTGGTGACGATGAAGAATGTAGATCTTGATCTCAAATAAGATGTGTAACAATGCTTGCAAGTGGATCTTCAATGCTACATTAACAACCTTAGCTCAACAACATGCTTGAATGCACTATGCCTTTGACATGATGAAATGATCTTGAATTGCTGCAATAAGGATTTGAAAATCTACCTTTGAATTCCTTTGAAATGTTCTATAATACTCTTGGACTCATTAAATTTCTCTTAGGATTCTTACTCAAAGTTGCTAGTATGCTTGTAAACTTGCTAGGTGAAATTATGTGAATTAACCTCATATTTATACTAAATCTAGAGTTTAACTCTGAAATTCAAATAATTCAAACTGACACTAGATATAGGATTAAAAATCATTAGAATCTTGAAAAAATTAAATTCAAAAATGGGTGTCCTATGTGGGGAGGGCCCATTCGCTAGCAAAGGTGAATGGGTCCTAGCACAAGTTTCTAGGACCTTGCTTTGGGGGGTTGAAAGAACATCAAAAACCCACATCAAAAATGCATAGAAAGGGGGGTCCTATGTGGAGAGGACCCATTCACCACTAAAGGAAAATAGGTCCTAGGACCACTTTCTAGGAACTTGATTTTTTCAAATTAAATGTTATGCCATATCATTATTGGGTGTTGATATAGATCCTTTAGAAGGTGTCATTCAGAAGGCTTAAATTTGAATTAAAGGGGCTAATTAAGCTCAATCAACCAAAATTAATTAATGAAACACTAGATAAGTGCTAAAGTGTACTACAACACTTTACAACACCATAAGTAAGGTATAATTTAGGTACATTGTATTCAAAATGGGCCCTAGATTAATGTGAATGTGTACAACACATTACAACACTAAACAAAGGAATTATTAGGTTAATTCAATATCAATTATTCCCAGATTAAGTGTGAAAAAGGGATACTTTTTTTGAAACTACAAGAACTAACCCATCTCCCATTGTTGTAGTCATTGTTGAAGGTAAAAAGTTTTTTTTATCTTGTAGTCATAGTAGAATCATGGGAGGTTCAAGGAACTGGTCTAAGCCACTCTCTTATATGTCGCTATGCAAAAATTTTAATATCTAGATGCTCTTTCAAAATGTTGGCATGATCCCCTTCTTCATGGGAATGAAGGGTTACAATGATGATATTACTATGAAGTTCTACAATTCCTTGTGTGAAGATAGAGTTAAAATCAGCATTATATCATTTGCAGTGACTCCTAGTTTGATAGTGAAGGCAATTGGATTGGAGTGTAATAGTATGAAGGTGGAAAAGATTAGTAATGGAAACTATCAAAGATTCATGGATAGTTTCCTTAAAGGAGAGGAGAAACTTCAACACTAGTGCCAAAATGAATATGACAAAGAAAGGCTCTCAACTCCATATGGGGTGGTCAGCATGCATATTATGAAATAATTCATGTTGGAAGGTAGGTATACTACTATCCATGGGTACCACTTTCCTTCTATTAACCATATTAGGAGGAATGAAATGATGAATATTTTTTGTTTTGCTTTCTCCCCTTAACCAATGTAAGGCCAAAGGGGCTTCACTACCCCTTCACCAAGGCTTAATTCCTAGACTGTATAATTATGTCTCTGCTAATATGCCCCTACCTAGCCTATAATTTGAAACTAACACCAAGGCAATGGATCCTTGAAGAACCAAACCAACCCTCAACATAATCCTAATCCCCATAATATTCAAGGTGAGGGTACTTACTTGGCTAAGCCTCCCCAAAAGAATATCTCAGGTGTACCCTCTAAGACTAAGTAGTCTTTTGTGAAAGGCCTATTATCAAAATGGGACTCAGGCATCTCTATTGTGAAAGGAAAGAAAATTTTTGGTAACCCTTCAGATGTTAAACGAAAAAGCCATGAAAACTCTAAACAAAGAATGAAAAAAATAGTCACTATTGAAATCCAGGATGAGGATGAATCATGGGGCAATGTGAATGATTCTAGTATGGAAAAGGTTGGGTATGTACAAGATCATGATGGGCCAAAAAGTGGCAATGTGAAAAAAGTTGTGTTTTGCATCGACCAAAAAATGTGAAAATCCCGAGTTGACTTTTTTTTGGCTTGGGTGTCAGTACATTGCTCCAAAGAAATTCCCAAGGCAAGAATTAGATATCGGATATTGGATCCAAATTAGATATTTGATTTGAATCTGGTATAAATAGATATTGAAGCGAGATTTTAAAATCATTTGAAGCATTTTAAAGATGAGTGCGGGCAGTGAGAGCGATGTTTGTAGATTAGGTATCCAATTTCAAGTAGATATTTGATTTCCAGGGTAAGTTTTTGGTTTTATTTTTGTTTTAATCAATTTTTCTATTAGTTTTGTATAATTTTATGTAGCTTTTTATGGATTTTTATTAAAAAGTAGGCTTTTTATGGATTTTTATTAAAAACCAGAGTTTACAATGAATTTTTATTAAAAACTAATATTTTTGATGGATTTTTATTAGAAACTAGTGTTGTTTATGGATTTTTATTAAAAACTAGAGTTTGTTATGGATTTTTGTTAAAAAGTAGGGTTTTTTTTATTATTAAAAACTAGGGTTTTTTTACAATAATTTCATTTATATTTTGTAATTTCAATTAGATTAATTAGTTTTTAACTTTAATAAGCTATTATGGCTAAGAATGAAAATGGACAAATGCCAAACACTCCACCACCTCTGTGGCCATCAATTGAAAAATTAATTGGTGAAAAATTAGAGCAATTAAGGGGCATTTGTGATGTTTATAAGATAATCCCTTGATTATCCCAAATGACAAACACATTGCAGGAAATAATTAAAAATATATAAACCATCTCCACCCAACATAATGCCTTTCTTTTGTGGTGAGAAACCATGAGGGAATATTACTCCTGTGGATTTTCTTATGATGATGTGAAAGATCTCAAAATAACAAAAGCCCAAATAGCCTCTTTATTCGTTAACCGCCGCACTTGTTTTCCAGATAATGTTAATAAACCAAAACTTTCTATAAAATGGTGTGGTCGTGCCCACAAAAGGATATAAAAGTCATGAAAAATCCTAACCTAGGAATTGGACATTCCAACAGGAAACTAACATCTTCTTATGGTCATTCATTTACTTTGTCAAACCAGGGAATGTATACTTGAAATGGAGTGGCACTGTATGTGCACTAAGAACTAGTTTCAGTCACGATTTACCAGAAATAAATATGTGAAAGGAATTCTACTCATGCTACAAGAATGTAACATGAAGCCTTCTAAACTTAATCAAAGAAAAAACCATAACAACTATAACTGAGAGACAAACTATGAACTGGCCTTATGCTGCAGGAACAAACACAGGGATGGATTCTCGATGCTACAGGAACAATAGAAGACTGAGTTTGTACTGAAACTTTCAAGAACGAAATCTAACTTATGGTCAACATGAAATAAATGACTAACTAATCTAACTACAGATACTTACTAAGTGGTCCCCCTTAGCAAGCATCAACTAACTATGCAAGAGTTGAACTCAGAACTTCATCAGCTTTTATTCATGAACTTGGAATGATATACATTATTTTGCTCATATAAAAACTTAACTCAGGAAAACCATCTCTTCTTAATAATACCAACTCTTACATACTCTATTTCTTATTATCATACTAACTCTTACATGTTATTCCTCTATATTTGCTATGCTATGCTTGTCATGCTTGCTCACTCGCATAGGAGGAACATTTATTTAAACCAAAAAAACAACTAACTAGTTAACAGAGAAAGACGTGGACATAAATATCCTGAAACCGAGGAACAAACTTCACATAAATGAAAGCATATCCATTCAACCCGATCTAGGGAGAAGATTTAGCATTCCACTCTTTCCAGATTAAATGATCATTCGGTTTCTTCCCAACGACCCGGATAGAGAGTCTTCACTAGAATAACTTCCTCGACATCATGCAGGAAATGAACTTTACTGCAGGGCTGAGATCTGCTGCACTTGACTCGATCATGCTCCCTTCAACAACCTGCGATGCACAAGGCGATAGAGGAAAAAGAAGGCATGTGTGGAAAACAACACGATATATCTATTAATCACATATTAAATCTATCCCATTATTCAAAAACCATATGCATTATATCAGTCATTTGGGAAGTTAAACAGGGTAATTAATAAGACACATAGAGATGTTAGGATGTAGGAATGTAGTTATGTATTGCTATAGGATACTACCCATTTTTAGATAAAGAGTCTTTAATAAAAAATTTAAAACATCCATTAGCAGTAAAAGTAGTTATATTAAAAGTACATCATGATACTCAAATTATGAGCATATCCTGAGCTCATCATCTGCCCCCTACTTAACCTGATGATGGTCCACCAGCATTAAGTTTCCTTGTTGTTTCCCTAAAATCCATAGAAGCAGTATGAATTTTCAGCATAGTCCCAAATTTATAATAGAAAGCTCTGAAATCTTGCCACCTTTCGTATCTAAGGGTTTCTGCATCTTTATTAACATTTGTAGCTCGATAGGGATACAGTGGCCACATTAAAACCGGAGGTCAAAATGTTATTGGCAAACATAATTCGAACCTCTTCTGAAGACCAAGCTGTATGTACCTCTCTGTCCTTCCAAGGGCTACTTCAAAATTTAGGGGGCTATGTGGCTCAGATTTCCTGAGCCCAACAGTCAATTTCTCCCATCTCTTTTCAATTCTGGAAGAGGCAAGCTTCTAGAATAGGTATGGTTGACCTTTGAATTCCTCATACACTTGCTTTCTGATATCAAATATTTTTACTCTTTCTGCTTGATTATTGAACCCATATGCAACAGTGAACCAAGTTTTTAGCACTGTATAGGGATCTGTGCTTTTTGATCACAGTGGTATGGGCTCATCTCTTTCAGCTTCTTCATAAGCTTCCAATTGTCTGCCATAATTGGTTTCATTGGCTGCCCATGACATAAGTGATCTCAAATGGATATCTCCAATATACACAAGTGGATTCCACTCTATTTTAGAGGGAATTATTAATCCATGCAAATAAAATTCACATAAGGAATTCTTTAGCCAATTAGGAGCCACTTGGTATGCATCATAGAATTCTTTGGTTGTATGAATGACAAGATCTAGATTCCTTGAAACCCTCATTAGTTGGAACCAAATAAATTGTTCCTTTAGGCACATGGCATAGACCCTAGGTGGTGGTCTACACTCCATAATCTTACTAGTTATTTTCAACATTTCATCCATTTTCTTTTTCATCTCCTGGATTTTCTGTTTCTGACTTTCAATTTCTCTTTTCATCTTCTTCTTCTCTTCTTCCCAAAGACTTTGTTGAATTTTAGTCTTAGCTAGGTGGTGGAAACTCAGGGTTTGAAATGTGACCGACCTCCGTGTGGTCTTATGGTATTCCAAAAATTCAATCAAAAATGTCTTTTTGTAGACAACCATGACTTGACAAGTTGCATGGGGTAATGAAGCTTCATTGGCCACTTCCAAGGGTTGTTCTTCCTCTTGCTGTAGGATAAATTCATGTTGCTATGCAAGAGGAGAGTGTACTACCTCTAAAATTTTCTTAGCTGCTTCAGCCATGTCATCAAGACTTGGCATTCCCCTTTCATTACTATCATATTGTGCTTTATCAACTTCCATTGGTTCATTTTGCATCTCCTCAGGAACAACAGGTGGGCAATGTGAAACATTCTTAGGTATATTCTGAGAATCATCATGGCTGTGTTCTTCAAACTCTTCTGAAATTATTATAACTTCAAGTTGAGCAGACATTGAGGTGAATTTACATTGTTTCCTTACTGAAACTTTTTTTGGGAATGTGGCAGTTGCAGGAGGAACTCTTGTGGCTTTCCTCTTCTTGAATTTCCTATAGGGTTCAGACTTAATAGAAGAGGATGATAGAGAAACTGCAGTGGCAACAAGTGTTGCTACAGAAGGAGCTACTATAGGAGAAGGTGTTACAGGAGAGGGACATTGTTGTCTTTGAACATGAGGGTCAAACTCTGGGGTTTATTTTTCCCTAGATGACTCTCCTACCTTCATTTTTCCTTTTTCTCTTCTACTAGCAGACCTAGTTTGTACTCTGGTAGAGGGTTCCGATGTGGAGGCCGTAGGAATAGATGTTGCAGGGGTAGGTGCTATATGGATTTCTCTAGGTGGGTCAGGGAGTTGTAGACCCTTTTGGGCATAAAATTCTTGCCAAGAAAAGGGTGACACATCCCTCAGGGAATGCTCAATCAACAGTTTGATAAGGGCATGATGGTAAATTGCATTATCCCTTCCCCTCTAGGTTTCATGGGCACTTTGTTTTAACAGATTTAACAAAAATTTCAGAACATTAATAGCTAACCCATGCCTCATATGGCTCAATAACTTAAAATGGTAAGAATGTAAATAAGAGAAGCATCCCTCACAGGTTAAATACTTGATTATAAATGTAGCATATTCTGAATATGGAAAGGGTAGTGACACTCATTTGCAGCCTTGTTTAGAGACCTCCAAAGGTCCATCAGTTGGTACTGTAAATTCTGCCCTAGCATAAACAACATCTGAAGAGAAATTTTCCCCTGCTGCAAGAAGCCTGGTTACTTTAGTAATTCATTCTTCTGTTACAGCCACTGTTAGACCCCATACTGAAGCTTCCCCTTCTAAAAGAGTTCTTAAAAATTCCCCAGTAGCTTCCTCATTGAAAGAATCTAACCTCAGAAAATAGTTTAGCCAACCACAATTACTAAATGCCTGCATTGTTTGAGGATTCTGCGTTAAGAGCTCATGAGCTACAAGCTCATGTCTTACCAATTGACCACCCATACTCACGAATTACCTCTGCTGAGATTCCAAAATCTCAAACCTTTTCTGAAAATTTAAAAGAAAATTCTTCTACTTTGCTTCTTTCTGCTTCTCTCTACCCTACCGTCACTTTTTTTTTTCCAAGAATGACTCGAAAGGTAATTGCATGTAATGATTAATAGGAACTACTCATATCAAGCAGTTAATATTGTTTAAGATAAAACATGCAGCCATATTTGGAAAGTACAAGAAATCTTATTAGTTGTGACAGCGACATAAGAAAAGTTTTGGAATGGATTACCCTGCCCCTTACTTAAAAGTTGACATGTGTCCACACATGGCGGAAAGGACATGCGAAGCATGGGAAAAAAAGACTGATATGTACATAATAGTTTTTGAATGAATGAAATAAATAAATATTATGATTAAGAGAAGATATTGCGTACCTTTCAAATAATGCTCATACATGTTGGAAAAATCACAGCGCATCATGAAATGACAGATGGAATAGAAAGCATGAATGAGGCAGTGCGACAGTATGGATGACATGGAAGAAAAGAGAATGAATGGCAGTGATGGATGGGTAATGGAGAAAATGGCACCCTTGAAAAGGAAACTTTTATTATGTGCATGCAACGTGGAATTTAAAGAGATGTTGCAGGAGAAAGATCGAAGCCTTTCGCTGTAGGAAGATCAGTGGCCATATTTGAAATAAACTACTGTAGAAACTCATCTTTAGATGTTGGCTTATGATACAATTGAAGTCAATGTCCATTAACCAGTAGCTTGAATCGAACTAGATCTATTGTGGCTAACTGCATTGAGCCATTATCAAATACATTTTCTACTTCATAAGGGCCAAGCCAATGTGTGGTGAGTTTACCTTGATTTTCTTTGTATCTGGAGTCATAGAGTAGCGCCCAGTCACCGAAAGAGAATTGTTTAGTTTGAATATGATTGTCATGCCATTTCTTTCTTTGTTGTTGGACAGTTTCAGTATGCTGCAGGGCAGCTTTCCCTAGCTCATCCAATGCATTTAGCTGCAAGAGGCGTTCCTTTTGAGCCTCAGAAATGTCAATGTTAAGTTGAAGAGTAGTCCTTAAAGTCTTATGTTCAAACTCAATTGGCAACATAGCTGTCTTTCCATAGAGTAACTCAAAAGGAGTAAACCTTGTAGTCATTTTTCATGTTGTCCTATAGGCCTAGACTGCTTCAGGAAGGCGACTGCTCCAATCTTTCTTGTGTAATTAGACTGTCTTTATAAGGATTGCCTCAATTTCTCTGTTAGTAACCTCTGCCTAATCATTAGCTTGAGGGTGATAGGAGCTAGACTTTCTATGCCTGATCTTATAATCATTCATCAATGCAGTGATTAATTAGATGTAATCTGAGCTCCTTGATCAGTAACAAGTTCCCTTGGGACTCCAAACCGAGTAAAAATCTGCTCATATAGGAACTCAACAACTTTACTGTAACGGGCATGAGTCATTGCTTTCACTTCCACCCACTTGGTTACATAATCAATTCACACCAAAATGTATGTTTTTCCATTCGATGGAGGATCAATAGGCCCAACAAAATCCATGCTCCATTTGTCAAACGATTTGACCACCACTTGTGGATGCAGGGGCATTTCATCAAACCTTGTGGGTCTCCCCATGCGTTGACATCTGTCACATTTCCCGGTGTAGGCTGTTGTATCTTTGTGTAGTGTGGGCCAATAATATCCTGTATTAAGAACTTTCATAGATGTTCTCTTGGTTGCAAAGTGCCCTCCACATGGCTCATCATGATAGGCATGCAAAATGTCATAGGTCTCATCTTCCCTCACACATTTTCTCATGACTTGGTTAGGTCCTATATAAAATAAATAGTCTGCAATCCATGAAAAGTTAAAACTTTTCTCTACCAGAAATTGCCTTTCCTTTGGTGAGAAGTGTGCTAGAATTTTTTTGGCTGCTAAATAATTTGCAATATCTGCATACCATGGAGTTTGAACAGCAATAAAAAAATAGATGTTCATCAGAGAAGCTATCATCAATTACCTTAGGAGTTTCAGGTGTAGGTGTTTAAAGCCTTGACAATAAATCAACCACCACATTAGCTCGGCCTGGCTTATCAATAACTGTGATATCAAATTCTTGCAACAATAGGAGCCATCTTGCTAATCTGTGAGATATGGAAAGCTTATTCATGAGGTATCTTATTGCTGCATGATCTGTGTGAACAAATATTTGGTAACTAGTGACATAATGCCTAAACTTGTTTAGGGAATACACAACTGCTAGCAATTTTTTCTCTATGATAGTATAGTTTAATTTAGGACCTTGAAGGTTTTTGCTGATGAAATATATTGCATGTTCAATGGAATTCTCTTTCTACCCTAAAGCTGCCCCTATGGCATGATCAGAAGCATCTGAGTGTATATGAAAAGGAAAAATCCACTTCGTTCCTTGAAGAATAGGTGTCTGAGTAAGTAGGTTCTTAAGCTGCAGAAAAGATTTGTCACAGGCCTCAGTCTAGGTAAACTCAAAATCCTTAGTCAATAAGGCATATAATGGATTGACTATTTTGTTGAAATCTTTGATAAATCTTCTATAATATCTAGCATGTCTCAAGAAACTTCTAACATCCTTTTGTTTTGTAGGTGTTGGAAAAGTTAGAATAACTTCTATTTTTGTAGAATCAACCTGAATTCCTATTTGAGAGACATGATGGCCTAAAACAATTCCCTCTTGCATCATCATGAAGCATTTCTCACTGTTCAAAGACAAATTTTTCTCTTGACATCTTTTCAACACTTTTTCCATATTGGCCAATGCTTCTTCATAAGTAACTCCATAAGTAGTGAAGTCATCCATGTAGATTTTCATAGAATCATGAGAAATGTCAGGAAAAATACTGATCACTGCCCTTTGAAATCTTGCAGGTGTATTACATAGTCCAAAAGGTAAAACAGAGTAGGAAAAAGTACCCCATGGACTGGTAAAAATTGTTTTGTCTTGATCTTTAGGGGCGATTCTAATTTGATTATAGCTACTATATCCATCCAAAAAGGAGAAATACTTTTTCCCAGACAATGAATCCAATACTTGGTCAACAAATAGAAGTGGAAAGTGATCATTTTTAGTTGTTGTGTTCAGCTCCATGTAGTCTACACAAACTCTCCATTTTCCACCTTTTTTAGGGACAATTACCAATGGAGACACCCATTGACTATCTGAAATGGGGTAGATAAAACCAGCATCAAGTAATTTATGGAGCTTTTTTTTAACTATTTCCCTAAGTGTTGGGTTTATCCTTCTTTGAGGTTGTCTAACAGGTAAACAATTTTCCTTAATGTAGATCCTATGAGTACAGAGTTGATAATCTATTCCCTTCATATCCCCATAATCCCATGCAAAATCTTTGTGTTGATCTTGCAGCATTCTGACTAGGGTAGCTTGATGAGATTGAGGCAGCTTATTATTGATGTTTAGACAACAGCCTGGAGACACTTCTACTTGCTTGATAAGATCATTCATGGAGGCTGCTGATAAAGGTGGTGTTTTTATTTCATATGGAAGCAAATTATGATAAACTATAGGAGATTCAGGTGACAGATTCTCAGAATCTAGTTGTTGCAGGAAACATTGCTGAGGACTACTATTTTCTATAGATGGACTACTCGGACCAGGGTTAGACTGCAGAATGTGTAAAAGCATGTCATCCTCATTCTAGAGCTGTGAAAACAGATTAGTTTGCAGAATCATTAGGTGGGCCAATGAATTGACTTCTTCAGTTTCCTCTCCTAAATCTGGCCAAATTGGTTGAGACAAGTCTAGCTGAGGTTGAGTAGGTGGGTATAAAGCCAATTTCTTTCTTGACTGACCATCAGAAATTGTCATGTCTTCTAAGCGGCATCCTATAAAAGCATCAGTTGTAGCTAACCATGGTCTACCTAGGATAATAGGATATCCTCCCAAAGTTGCCTTAGTGGACAATATGGTGAAGTTTGTTGGGTATTTCCAAGACTCAAGGATGACAATAACATCTTCTACCATTCCATTAGGCTTTACTATGGAACTATCAACAAGCTGTAGGATGGTAAGTGTAGACCGAATGTTTAAGATATTCAAATACTCCATTGTATTCTTAGTCATTACATTGATGGCTGCACCAAGGTCAATCAAAACATTCTTTACTATTTGGCCATTAATATTTATTTGTACCACAGGACTCTCAAGGTCAGTATATTTTGGAATGACTATCTTCCCCAACATAATATCTGCTAACTATCCTAGAACATGGATGGTTTGAGGATCCTTTTTCTTTCTTCTCAGTTTCTTTAAACATACCTCCTTAATGGATTTTCCATAAATTGGGACATCTTTAATGGCTTAGAAAAGGGGAATTTGAATGTGTACATTCTTCAGCTGATCCAAATTATCAAAGGTAGGTTCTTCCATAGAATTTGATGTAGTAATTTGCAATCTCTGAGGAAAAGGCAGTTTGGCCTGATGCTGCAGGACAGGCTCCTTAGAGACAGTATCTGATACAGGTATATGTTCTGCAGGTTCAATAGGTTGCTTAGAGGCAGAATCTGAAATTTCTATAATTACAGGCAGTTGTGGAGTAGGAAGTGTAGTTCCAGATCTGATATGGATATCATGAATATTCAGGGCATAAGCTAGATACTGATTGGCTTCTGCAAAATACATAGGCTTTTGTTGTTGCTGCTTATTATTAGGATTTGGCAATGGTTGAGCAGGTATAGGGGTTTGTTTTGGAGGGCCAGTATTTGTTACAAGTGATGCAAGAGATGGCATGAGAGCCGAAGGTTGTGGCTGCTAAGGCTACAGGGAGCTAGGTGATTGGTTCTGTCATTATTGTGGGCTTCTCCATTGAGGATTCTGCTGCTAGTTACTTGGAGGTGGATTCCATTGTCCTTGTGGCTACTACCAACCTCCTTGAGGAGATTTCCATTAAGGACTCTGATAGTTAGGCTAGTGAGGTTGAGGGGTATTCCAAGGTGGTGTTGGGCCATAGGTGGGTTGCCATTGGTTATTGTAATTAGAATAAGGATTACCAAAAGTCAAAGGATCTTGAGGCATACCTTGTTTTTGAGCCCATGGTCACCTTTGTGTGATGAAGAATACTTGGTCATCACTATCTACCATCTTAAAGTTAGTAGGTAACTGCTTAGCCTTCAGGTTAGCCACCATCTTACATCTGCAGTCATGTTTCTTCTGTCTACAATGTGGACAGAACTTAGCCAAGATTGCTTCAGCTTCCTCATGTTTTTTATGCGTTTGCAAAGTATCCAACTATGTAGCCATATTGTTTATGATATCCTGCTTGAAATCAGAGAGAAAATTTGTGATTTCCATCCGTGAAACTCCACTAGTAGAAGACTTTCCCACTGTGGCTTGATGACCTCTACCCTTCTTAACAATTGCTCGAGAGTAATTGAGACATATTTTCTTGATATCATCCCAAGGCAGTTGGGTTATATCACCCCCTCCCATCAGGTCTAGGGCATCTATACAGGTATCACTGATTTCTCTTAGGAAGAATAGTTTTTGAGACTCTTCATTGAGAGTATGGTCTAAATTCTTTTGCAGGGAAAACAAGAATCTTGAGATATAGTCTTCCAGGCTTTCATCCTCCTTTTTTTGAACTCTGAATATGTCATCCCCTTTACTACCACTCTTACAATATTCTTGTATTTCTCAAGAAATTTTGTTTACATGACTGCCCAACTATCAACAACACCTCTTCCCAAACTCATGAACCATCTAAGAGCTCCTTCCTTCAAAGTAAAAGGAAACAACTTCAACTTGTGAGCATCTGAAGTGTAATCATAGCTACGACAGAGGATGTCAAATTCAAACAAGAAAGTGTTTGGGTCCTCTATAACTAGTCCATAGAAATTGGGGAGTAATGAAGAGGGAATATTTTTAAGGTTATCATTATCTTGCTGAGCAATGATGGAAAACTCAAAAGTAGGAGGTTGATTAGGTGGATTTCATGCCATATTTTCTTGATGGAGTATCAGAGCAAATGGATTTTCTTTAGGTTCTTCATCAGCTGGGTCAAATGGCAATTCAACAAACAGGTTTTCAACAAATGGATTGATATCTTGGTCTCCTTCTCCCTCAAATAGATTATAAGCTGGTTCAGGATTGTTATTAATGAATGGAAGGTCAGGGAGGAATCTTCCTAGAGCATCTCTTCTTCTATGCATGCAATAGAATGAATGGTGAATTCAAGGAATTTGAAAATTCTTGAATAACAGACTAAACTACTACTAACAATGACTTAAGACAGGTTCTTAGCTTGACACCATCCCCGGAAATGGTGCCAAAAATGGTTGTGCCCACAAAAGGATATAAAATTCATGGAAAATCCTAACCTGGGAATTAGACATTCCAGTAGGCGACTAACATCTTCTTATGGTCATTTATTTACTTTGTCAAACCAGGGAATGCATACTTGAAATGGAGCAACACTGTATGTGCACTAAGAACCAATTTCAGTCACAATTTACCAGAAATAAATGCGTGAAAGGAATTCTACTCATGCTACAAGAATGTAATGTGAAGCCTTCTAAACTTAATCAAAGCAAAAACCATAACAACTATACCTGAGAGACAAACTATGAACTAGCCTTATGCTGCAAGAACAAACACAGGGATGGATTCTCGATGGTGCAAGAACAATATAAGACTGAGTTTGTACTAAAAATTTCAAGAACGAAATCTAACTTATGATCAACAGGAAATAAAGAACTAACTAATTTAACTACATATACTTACTAAGTGGTCCCCCTTAGCAAGCATCAACTAACTATGAAAAAGTTGAACTTAGAACTTCATCAGCTTTTATTCATGAACTTGGAATGATAAAAATTGTTCTGCTCATATAAAAACGTAACTTAGGAAAACCATCTCTTCTTAATAATACCAACTCTTACATACTCTATTTCTTATTATCATACTAAATCTTACATGCTATTCCTCTATATTTTCTATGCTATGCTTGTCATGCTTGCTCACTCGCGCAGGAGGAACATTTATTTAAACCAGAAAAACAACTAACTACTTAACAGAGAAAGACGTGGACATAAATATCCTAAAACCGAGGAACACACTTCACATAAATGAAAGCATATCCGTTCAACCTAATCCAGGGAGAAGATTTAGAATTCCACTCTTTCTAGATTAAATGATCATTCATTTTCTTCCCAATGACCCAGATAGAGATTCTTCGCCGAAATAACTTCCTCGACATCGTGCAGGAAATGGAATTTACTGCAGGGTCGAGATCCACTGTGCTTGACTCGATCATGCTCCCTTCAACAACCTGTGATGCACAAGGTGATAGAGGAAAAAGAAGGCATGCATGGCAAACAACACAATATATCTATTAATCACATATTAAATCTATCCCATTATTCAAAAACCATATGCATTATATCAATCATTTGGGAAGTCAAACAGGGTAATTAATAAGACACATAGAGATGTTAGGCTACAGGAATGTAGGAATGTATTGCTACAGGATACTACCCATTTTTAGATAAATATTCTTTAATAAAAAAGTTAAAACATCCATTAGTAGTAAAAGTAGTGATATTAAAAGTACATCATGATACTCAAATTATGAGCATATCCTGAGCTCATCATGGTGCATTAATAAGGACATTGTACATAACTTTTGGGATCATTAGTGTATGGTTTTTGATAAGCCACCCAACAACAATAGTAATATACCATTTTACTTTATTAAAATATTATACGCTAGGTTTGTGTTAGGGAATCATGTCAATTAATTTTACATTAAACCCTTGCAGGGTGTCGGTGGAGGTATGCCCCAGGATAGACCTGGGGTAGTTAGAGTAGTCTAGCACCCATATGCTCCCCCTCCTCCCCTTCCTCTGCCACCTTCAATGCATCATCTAGATATGATCAAGGATGGAACCACATAGACTATTCAGGCTATTCACTCTTTGAGTGGTCTTTTGGTTGAATCACATGCTTTTACAGTAGCTTAGCCACATTCTGGTGATGTTGGTGATGGATCGAGTGCTACTACATCATCATCCTTAGGCACACATATTTGTGTGCCACATACTTGCACTATGTGCCACCAGATATGCTTGGGTCCTCTTGTACAACCCGTTGAGCATCCATTGGAAATTTTTGATTATGACCTCCATGATGTGGACATTATAGGAGATAAGACATAGGGGAGTGGAGCACACCCTATAGAGTCCTCCTACTAGAGAGGGGGATGTTGGAATAGTGACACAGGTAAGATTTAAGTTGTAAATTCATAACTTGCATTTGTTTTTAAATGAATATTAATAAGAGATAGTATCAAGTACTAATTATTTTTTACATGGTCTATTTAATAGTTGATGTCTAAGGAGGAGCCCACATAGGCAATTGATAGCACCCTTAGGGCCATTTCATTTGGCCTCAACATGCACATAGTATATATTTTTGCACTCACTCATTTACATTTTTTTATTATATACTTGCTTGTCATTTGAATTGTCATTAATGAAATTATATAATAACTTACATGTTTATCTTATTTTCCTCTTGTAGGAAATACCTAGTGTGAGTGAGGTGCAGCCTTGTCCAGACTATGGAGGCATAATGTTAGATAAGGGGAAGGTAATTGAACTCAAATTCAATTGAATTAATATTTTTAAGATCTTATATTGATTATATATATATCAACATAGATTGGTAGTTTCATATGTACTTGTCATTTTTATGTATAGGCGGTTATGAGCTATACATTGTTGTTGACAAGTGTCACAATTCCTAAAGGAGTAGGTATTCGAACACCTCAAGGAGTAGGTGTTGAAACACCTCAAGGAAGAGGTGTTGAAACACCTGAAGGTGATAAAGAAAAAGACTAGCCTAAAGAGGTATGTATTTATTTTATTTTTTGTTTGGTACATATGTTCCTATTACTAACAATTGTTTGCTAACTTGGATCAATTTTATGTTTTTGTTCACATATATAGATTGAAATTTAAAAAGTTGGTTTGGTTTGTTCTTTGACAGGGGAACATTTTAGGACACTCCTGACCCTTTGAAGAGATGTATATTTTAGGTAATCAAGATTTCAATTTTAGAGTTCAATTAAAATTCAATGTATATTGATTTTGATGTTAATTATTCAATTTTAAATTATATAGTATAACTAATCTCAATTGTGGTTTGCTTTTTTCTTGTGCAGCTACCTTCAAAGCCAAAGAGTGCTTCAAAGAGGCTCCATTTTGATGATCCACTAGTAGTCTAGGATGAGATAGACATTTTGTCATGTAAATTTTGAATAGATATCGAGATGGCATATGCCACATTTTGTAAAACTTTGTTTGAGTTAGTGTCAATGCCATTTGTATATATGGAAATACACTTGATTATTGGATAATTTGATATATAGAAGTTGACGATAAAAATTTAATTTGTTCCTCATATGCATGATTAAACTCTTTGAAAATTTAATCTTGAGCAATGGTTAAATATCAATGTACAATAGTAGAAAAAAAAAGGTTATATTATGTAGTTTATAATCATATTATTGATTACATTGCATTGCACATCTTTCAAACTCAAATCATTGTTTCACATTGCATAACTAACAACTAGATGATGATAGATGAAAAAATTTCAATTACAATATAGTTTTTACAAATTCAACCTAAGCAATTATGTAATTACTTCACATTGCATAACTAATAACTAGGAGTAGTTGTAAATTGCATTTTCTTGTCATGAAATTCTATGAGACCACATTTTTGAAGCTTTTTTTCAAATAATCCACTACCTTGTCTATGCTCCCAAATCTCCCATACATGTCTACCAAAGCTTTTTATCAAACATTTCATGAGCTTGTTGCTATGGCTAAAAGCCTAAAACAAGTGCTTTCAAACAAGCTATGGATGCTTGGAAAATTCTATCAAAGCATAATAGTAAGCAATAGAATAGACAAGGTAGTGAATTGTTTGAAAAAATTCCTTAAAGAAATGAGGTCTCATGGTGATGGAGTGCCATGACAAGATTCTAATGGCATTCCATTGCCATGAGACCTCATTTTTTTGAGGTATTTTCTCAAATAGTTGACTGCCTTGTTGATTTTCATCACATTCCATCACCATGAGACCTCATTTCATTGAGGCATTTTCTCAAACAGTTCACTACATTGTCTATGCTACCACATTTTTCATACATGTCTATCAAAGCATTCTATAAAACATTTAATTGCCTTGCTACTATGGCTAAAAGCCTAAAAAAAGTTCTTTTGAACAAGCTATGGATGCTTGTAAAGAATCTAACAAAGCATACTAGTAAGCAATAATATAGACAAGGAAATGAACTATTTAAAGAAAATGCTTCAAAGAAATGTGGTCTCACGGTGATGGAATTCCATGACAAGAAAATTGCTATAGATTTTCATGGCATTCCATCACCATGAGACCACCTTTTTTTGAAGAATTTTTTTAAATAGTTCACTGCCTTGTATATGCTACCACAATTTTTGTACATCTACCAAAGCATTTTATCAAACAGTTCACTACCTTGTTGCTATGGCTAAAAGCCTAAAATAGGTGCTTTCAAAAAAGCTATATGGATGCTTGGAAAATTATGTAGGAGAACCTTGGAAACAGAGGACTAGTTGATGGTTAGTTGATGCAACCAAGGATGAAAAACCACTCACTTTCACAATACAAGGGATTCCTAAACACCTTTCTCAACTTAACTCTAAGATATCTTTAACAACTCTTGCAACTAATCATCATTCTAGACACCCATTTTAGTCCCCTTAAACATACTTCCAACTCACATATGACTCCTTTGGAACAAATTTCACAAATCATGTAAACTACATTGCTCAACCTAGCCAAATAGGCCAAATTTCCAAAGAAATCACCCTTGGAACACTTCAGAAACCCTAAAAATTGTTGGAGAAGTACTCAACAGATGAGAAAAGCTCAAATTTTCCCATTTATCCTCTGGAACTTTCCCTCTAAGACCTTATTCCACAAAACCCTCAAATTTCTCAAATTTGGAAAGGGTTTATTGAAAAACCTACTTGAAGACTTCCCCAGACTTTCCCACAAACTCCAAAACCCTTGAATAACCATGCACAAGCTTAAAAGAACAAGAAAAGTTACTACCCTCAAACAATTCCCACTTTTATCGTCTCCAACCTCACTTTTTCATGCAAAAATACCCCAAATGCCATCTAGGGCATCACCAAAACTCATATTGTTGATCTCCCTTGCACAAGAAACAATGAAAACATGTTTATATATCCTAACTAAGCCTATCCACCAAGTTATAGCATCATAGAGTAGGTGGAAGGTTTAAAAGTCCATTTTAAATGCACTCAAACCCTTGGAATAGGGCTCATAGACTGACCTCCAATAAAATGTCTCTTAAATGCACAAAAATGAATGAAATTACTTCAAACCAAGTTTGTGAAGAAGTTAACTCTGCTTCCCACTAGTTTCCATTAGAAAGAAAGCAACAAGCTATGGTCTCATGGCTTTTTTTGCATGAAAATCAGCATTGGAGTTCGGTTGGGGGCTGAAAACTATTTCTATTGACATAAATAAATCTTGTTCTACAACTCATATGACCAAAAAAATTGTTCCATAACATTTGAATGGGTACATTTAGGTTATCTATGGTCCCCTGTCACACCCAAACAGGCCAAAACAGTTTGAGCTACGCTCAATTGGTGAAATCCCTTAAGAGTCGAAAGTGTAGAAGGAAAACAATCTTTGACAGACTGTTACTTAGAAACTATGATGTGTAATTTTCTTTTTTTTGAGGCTACAAGATTGTGTTGGGTCTCTCTACAATAACCTCTCTTGGTTTTTTCTATCTCAGAGACATTTTCCTATGGTGATGAGTTTTCAGTTGAGGGAAATTTTTTCAAATACAAGCAGTGTAAAGTTGCAAAGTGGTGCAACTTTTATTTTGCAACTCGTATAACCAAATGAATTGTTCCAACACATCCATATGGGTACATTTATTATAGGGATGGTCCTCTTTTTCACCCAAATATGCTGAATCACTTTGAGCTACATTGGACCGATGATTTCCCTTAAGAGTCTAAAGTGCTAAAAGACAGCAATCTTTGAAGGGCTATTTCTTGGAAACCGTTCCACTTAAAAACTATCTATCTAAGGCCATGAGATTTTTTTGGGACCATCTACAATAAAACCTCTCTTTTTTTTCTATCTCAGAGGCATTTTCCATGGTGATAAGTTTTTAGTTGAGGGAAAAGTTGTGAGATGCAAGCAATGTAAAGTTGCAAAGTGGTGCAACTTTCATTTTGTAACTTATACAACCAAATGGATTGTTCCAACACATATGAATGGGTATGTTTACACCAGGGATGGTCTTCTTTTGCACCCAAATATGTTGAATTTCTCCGAGCTACATTGGATCGATGATTTCCCTTAAGAGTCCAAAGTGCTAAAGGCAACAATTTTTGAAGGGCTATTTCTCATAAATTGTGATGCTTATAGACTCACTGTCTAAGGCTATGGGATCATGTTGGGACCATCTACAATAACCTCTCTCATTTTTTTCTATCTCAGAGGCATTTTCTTGTGGTGATGAGTTTTTCAATTGAGGGAAAAGTTGTCAAATGCAAGCAATGTAAAGTTGTAAAGTGGTGCAACTTTCATTCTACAACTTGTACGAACAAACAGAATATTCCAACACATTTAGATGGGTATGTTTATGCTATGGATGGTATTATTTTTCACCCAAATACAATGAATCATTTTGAGCTACATTAGACTGACGATTTCCCTTAAGAGTCCAAAGTGCTAAAAGGAAACAATCCTTAAATGGATCTTTCTTGGAAACCATGATGCTTACAAAATCTCAGTCTAAGGCTATGGGATTCTATTGGGACCATCTACAATAACCTCTCTTTGTTTTTGCTATATTTAAGGTGTTTTCCCATGGTGATGAGTTTTCAGTTGAGGGAAAAGTTATCAAATGCAAGCAGTGTAAAGTTGCAAAGTGGTGCAACTTTCATTTCGTAACTCATACGACCAATCAGACTATTCCAACATGTCCAGATGGATACATTTACACTAGGGATGGTCCTCTTTTGCACCCAAATACCCTAAATTACTTGAGCTACATTGGACTGACAATTTCTCTTAAGAGTCCAAAGTGTTAAAAGGCATAAATCTTTGAAGGGCTATTTATTGAAAAAAATGATGCTTATAGGCTCTCCATTTGAGGTTATGGGATCATGTTGGGACCATCCACAATAATCTCTCTCGATTTTTTCTATCTTAGAGGAATTTTCTCGTGGTGACGAGTTTTCAGTTGAGGGAAAAGTTGTCAGATGTAAGCAGTGTAAAGTTTCAAAGTGGTGCAACTTTCATTATGCAGCTCATATGACCAAATGAAATATTCCAACACATCTATATGGGTATATTTATGCTAGGGATGGTCCTCTTTTACACCTAAATACGCTGAATCACTCTGAGCTACATTGAACTGACAATTTCCCTTAAGAGTCCAAAGGGCTAAAAGGCCATACCATCTATTGTATGGTCTGTAGCTTGATGGTATGGCCATGGTAGATGTTATTAGGAATATATAAGGTGGCTATGTAGGTTTAAAGAGAAATAAAGGTCTATAGTTGAGTTTGTGAGTTGCCATGCATGGCAAAAATGAGTGAAATTAGGTGAAAAATGGTGGTTACAACATGCTAATGTCAATGAAATGTTGGGGCAGAAATATTTAAGGTTGGATCAAGCTTGTACAGGTACTAATAGACATTTTTGATGAGTTTATATGGTGTGGCAAGGTTGGAAACATTGATTTCCTTAAAATCCTCACAAAAGTTGCTAAAAATGAGGGTTTGTTGAAATAGAGCTTTAGAAAGCATATCTCACCAAAATAAATTATGGTTTTGGTAGTTTGGTAGGATGTTTAATGCTACCCCATTGAAATTTCAGGTTGGGGAAGTGTTTAAATATGATTCTCTTTGTAAAATGGGCCTATTTTAGTGAAGTTGCACCCAAGTTTGGGTTTGAGGATCAAATTGGAGTTTGAATCATCTTTAATTGTAATTGTGTTGTTTAAAGCCACCTAACTCTTGCATTAGAAAATTCTTACCCAATCAACTTGAACATTATGCACACCCAAATACCTTGTTTCCACTTTGCTACATCAAAGACTCAATTACATTGGAAATGACTTTCACATGACCTTTTTACATTTTTGTTTTGGCAAAAGTGGCAAGCCACTTTAATTTATTATATATAAATAGGAGATATTACAAAACCTGGTTCAAATGAGCATATTGATAGGAAAGAACCAAGAAGAAAACATTTAGTTGTAGCTTGATTAAGTACAAAAATCTCTTACATAATTGTCCCAATAACAATAAAAAAGCATACACTTGTATGACTATTTCAACCTATGAGTTTCCAAAATATAGACCCCTTTACATTTTAAACATACCCTTTATACAATGTCAAACATTTGACCCATATTTCAAAAAAAAATCACTGGATATAGATTATGCCCATATACAGTTATGACCTTTTTACATTGTTTCACATTTAAAAATTCAAATTTTACAAAATTTTCCCATTGGAGGCATTTAGGGCATAGTATTCCATAAGAGTAGTTTGTTGACGTTCTAGAGTGACAAGCACCTATACAAACCATCAAGGTAGCAGTTAAACTACATACAATAGAGAAGACTCTTAGAATAAAAGACACTTAAAATAACCAATCTATATTATTGTAATTGATCACATACCTCTCTAAAAGGATTATAGTTTCCTATTGTTGCACAGGTCCATGATCAACCATGTCAGGAATATCACAAAAGTTGTCAAATGATAAGTCTATATTGTCACAATAGAAAAAATTCTTAGAATAATCAATCTATATTAATCTAAACAACCTGAATGATGATGAGTTGGTAATGAAAACTATAAAAGATGCTTAGAATAACCAATCTATATTATTCTAAATGACCTAATTGATGATGAGATGGTAATGTAAACTATAAAACATGTTTAGAATAACCAATCTATATTATTTTAGTCTATGGCATACCTCTCCAAAAAGATCAGAGCTTCCTATTAAAATATGATATCTGATTTGAAAAACATTTTAATTTTTTTTGCAATGGCAAGATTTTAGTGCTACAAATTGGATATTTGATTCAAATCAGAATCGGATATCCAATTTGTGCACACATAGACCTAAGAGTAATTAGGAGCTGGAGGGTGGGCAAGAGGGAGAGAGAGAGCAAGAGTGAGAGAGAGAGAGAGAGAGAGAGAGAATTATGATGGGGGAACTGAGAGAGAGGGAAATGGAGAGACAAAGAGAGAGGGAAAATGAGAGAGAGAGACAGAAATAGGGGGAGAAAGAGAGCTAGGAGATGGAGGGTGGGAAAGAGAGAGAGAGAGAGATGGTAGAGGGTTAAGGGTAGAGGGTTTAATGGTTTAGGATTTAAGGGTTAAGGGTAGAGGGGAAAGAGATAGATGGAGTCAGTGAAAGAGAGGGAGAGAGATAAGGAAGGGAGGGTCAATGGTAGAGGGTAGAGGGTTTAAGGGTTTAGGGT
>VDFB02058242.1:706444902-706523837 GCA_007258455.2 Sequoia sempervirens | reverse complement strand
AGGGTAGAGGGGAAAGAGATAGAGGGAGAGGAGGTAGGAGGGAGACTTGAGAGAGAGAGGGAGTGGGAGAGAGATAGAGGGTATATATGGTTAATGGTAGAGAGTAGAGGGTTTAAGGGTTTAGAGTTTAGGGTTAAGGGTGGAGGGAGAGATATAGAGGGAGTGAGAAAGAGAGAGATAGTAGAGGGTAGAGGGTTTAGGGTTTAGGGTTAAGGGTAGAGGGGAGAGAGATATGAGTGATTGAGTGAGAGACTTGGGAGAGACAATATTTAAATATTTAAATATTTTATATATTAGTAATATATATATTTAAATATTATACATAATAATATAATATATTATATATTGAATACATAATTTGGTAAGTGATTATCATAAATTGTATATTATTTATTACATTATAAACTATATTTTATATTATATATTAAATTATAAACTTTATTGCATTTTTTAAATCATATATTATAAATTGTATAACATTTCTTAAACTCGTATCTAAAACATATCAGATATTGGATTTAAATAAGATAGATATCCAATTTGAATCTGATATTTGATATGTTTGACACAAAATTTAATGCCTAGAGATTAGCCTCAGTCTTTCTTTGGAATTTGGTTCAGACCTTCCAATCCTAAGAAGTCAACACAAAAAACATGTTTAGCAACTTACCTTTCTTTTCCAGACTTTGCCCATGTGGCTGACGACTTTTTCTTACCCAAAATTGATGAAATGAAAAGGGTTTGTAAAGGATCTTCTTAGCTTTCCACCAATGTAAATTATGCTTTACTTTGAATCTAATAAATAATTATTATTCATTTTCTATTAGAATTACGACTAAAGTCCTGATTGATAGGTTGATTGAAAAACATCTATAGATTTCAAATGGTATCACATTTTTTGAGTCCAAAACATGCATCACATTCTATGCTTCACATACTATAGGATTAAAAAAAATTGAATGTCATGAAGTTTTGACCAAGTTAAGGTGGTCAGACATACTAGTTTTTTATATTTTTTAAAATTTGTAATAACAAATTCATAATTAATTATTCACTTGGAAAACAATTACAAAAATATATGCATCACATTTGGACATGAGTCCTCTACTTATATCTAAAATAGTATAATTTTTTTTTATCATTTTATTATGGTTAGGGTGGTTAGACAAACACCTACTTCTTATTTTTTCCTTGAAATTTAAGTACTACTGCATTGAAATTTCAATTTTTTACCAAATAGATTTTTAAAAAAAAAACCTAGTAGTTTAGAAACTACATTCAATTTACCTCAGATTCCATTCTTACATATTTTTTAAATAATATAGATAAATTATTCAAATTTTTATATCAAGTTGTCTAACTCTAATTTTTCTGAATTTTCATTGCCACTTAAGGGCCTATTTTTTCCATGATGATCTTGCACATACCCAGTTACAACATGATGGAACTAAAAGGATATGATTGTCATAGTGGCCTTGGGGCATAGAAATAGGGTATGAATGAACCAATAATAATGGAAAAAATACCAAAGAACCAAGGGATAGGGTATCAACCCCCTAAAGTGAACACTTCTAGTACCAAAGTATTTCAGAAGAAAGTTGTCAATGTTTCTGATGTTGTCAAGACATCTAATGACTACCATACTCGAATAGACTCCAATGAATGGGAATGGGATTCTTATGCCTCTAGTGACTATGACCTAGATACCCTCTGGGACCTTGATAACTATGTTGTCCTTACCCTTTCCACATCATCCATAATCTTTTCCAATAGTGATGATAACCTTTCCTTGCTTCACTAACAACTAATTGATTGGGACCAACAAGGTCCACCAAGGTTGGACCTATTCACGAATAATGAAGAAATTGTTGATTTATTAGGACTCAAAGATGACATATAGAATGGGGATCACAAGGCTAGATTCACCATTGACCTCTACACTATAGTGTACTTAGGGGAGTCTTTCTAACTTTCTAGTCACAAAATAAAAGAAACAAAGAAAAATAATTTTGTGTGTGAAAATTGAAAGGTTCCCATAGACATAGAAAAAGAAAGAAAAATAATGTATCTAAGGGTGAAAACCATTCTGAGGCACCTAAGGATGGAAGGTTGGGACCACTCCAAAAAAATCAAGAGAATTCCCCAATGTTGGTTGAAAGATCACAAGAAGTCAACATTGGCACAATTTAGAAGATCCAAAATTCATCCACTTTGTAGTGTCACTATTAGACACTGAGAAACCAAAGTTCACAAGATTCTTCATATAATAAAAGATCAAATTTGCATGGTCCTCTATGGATATGCCTAGACTACACCCTGAACTAGTCCTTCATCACTTATGAGTATGTGCAGGATCATGATGGGCCAAAAAGTGGCAATATGATGGGTATGTGGCTGATGACTTTTATTTTACCCAAAATTGATGAAACAAAAATGGTTTTTAAAGGAGATTCTCATCTTTCCACCAATATAAATTATGTTTTACTTTGAATTTAATAAGTAATTATTATTCATTTTCTATTCAAATTATGACTACAGTCCTGATTGATAGGCTAATTGAAAAACATCTATAGCTTCCAAACAATATCACATTTTTTAATCCAAAACATGTATCACATATTATGCTTCGCATACTATAGGATTAAAAAAATAAAAATTGAATTTCATAAAGTTTTGACCAAGTTAAGGTGGTTAGACATACGAGTTTTTTATATTGTTTAAAATTTGTAATAAAAAATTCATAATTAATTATTTAATTGGAAAAAAATTACAAAAAAAATGCATCACATCAAGACATGATTTCTCTACTTATACCTAAAATCTTATAAAAAAATATTATCATTTTATTGTGGTTAGGGTGGTTAGACAGACACCTACTTCTTATTTTTTTCTCTAAAATTTAAGTACTATTGCATTGAAATTTCAAATTTTCACCAAATACATCTTTTTTTACTCAAATCTAGTAGTTTAGAAACTACATTCAATTTTCTATAGATTCTATTCTTACATGTTTTTGAAATAATATAGATAACTTATTCAAATTTTTACGTCAAGTTGCCTAACTTTGATTTTTCTGAATTTTTTGCCACTTAAGGGCCTATTTTTTCTATGATGATCCTACACATACCCTTACCTATTCTTTCGACACCAAACCTTTCAAATAAAAGTTGTGGAAGATGTACCCACAAATTTTCTTAATTTTCAAGATAGAGTTAAAAAACCTGCTAGATGTTGGCTTCATAAGGCCAATAGACTACATAAAATGGATTTGAAATCTGGTGCTAGTCACTAAACCAACTATGGGCATCCACATTTGTACTAATTTAAGAGACATAAATCAAGTTTTTCTAAAGGATTGTTTCCCTTTGCCCAATATAGACATGATCATGGAACTTACCACAAGATACGAGATTCTATCACTAATGGATAGTTTCTTTAGATATAATTAGATTAGAATTGTAATGGAAGATTAGCACAAGATGACTTTCACATGCACCTAGGGGACTTACTATTCGAATTTCATGCCTTTTGGTCTTAAAAATGCCAGAGCTACTTATAAGAGGGGAATGACCACAATATTCCATGATATGAAGCATAAAATTATTAAGGACTATGTGGATAACCTCTTAGCCAAATCCATCATTAGGGATGATCATTTAACTGTACTAGACAAAGTTTTTACAAGATTGGAAGAATACAAGGTTCACTTGAATCCATAGAAATGTGTCTTTGGAGTAACCTCAAGGAAGCTCCTCAGATACATCCTTTCACACAAAAGGAATGGAGGTTGCTCCTGCATAGGTGAAATCCATCATTGACATGCCACTTCCTTCAACTTTAAGATAGTTAAGAATTCTATAGGGAAAGCTACAGTCTATCCAATGGTTTATAGCACAATTGGTAGATAAGTTCCACCCTTTCCAGTATCTCTTGCACAAGGATGTCCCTTTTAGATGGATGGATCTATGTCAACATTCCTTTCAACAAATTAAGTACTATCTCCTAACTCCACTGGCATTAAGACCATCTATCAATGTAAACCACTCATCCTATATGTATCAACAACATCATCAACACTAGGAGCTCTCCTAGATTAAAATGATGAATATGGGAAGGAACATGCAATATAGCACATCAACCATACCCTTGTGGGGTATGAACTCAATTACACTCCCATAGAGTAGGAATGTCTTGTCGTGGACTACACAAAAACTACAACACTACATGTTAAACTTGCAAATAAAGCTAATAGAAAAGATTGATCCACTAAAGTATTTACTTGGCAAGGCTTCATTAATAGAGGAACTCGAAAAATAGTTAATGCTTCTTAGTGAGTTCAACATTGAATATGTGGAGTAGAAAGAAATTAAAGGGAAAGTCATTGTTGACCTATTAGTATATGCCCCTACATAGGTATTTACACCTCGTGCATTTGAATTCCCAGATGAGGTGATCTTCAAACTAGATATGTCTACAAAGTGGAAAATGTACTTCAATGGGTCATACACGAATCATGGTTCAAGAGCCGGCATCTTGTTCATAACACCACAGGGGAATACCATTCCTAAATCATATAGGATCACATTTCCCTACACTAAAAACATAGAAAAATACAAAGCCTTGGTCACAAGTCTATGAGAGGCAATCAGATGGAAAATAAAGGACCTATAGTTATATGGTGACTCATAGTTAATAGTCTAATAGGTCAATTTGGTGAATATGAGACTAATGATAACAAACTATTACCATATAAGAAAATAGTGGACAACTTAAAAAGAATACTTCGACACTATCCTATATGAACAAATCTAAAGAGTACAAAATAGAGCAGTAGATGCAATGACCACCATTGGATCTCTCTTGGGAATTCCCAATAATTTACATAAGTGCAAGTTCTTGGTAGAATAGTTATTGATCACTACATTTGACATTCCCAAATCTAAGCTTATCTATGATATTGTTGGTCCCAATGTTGGATGTTGTGGTTGTGTTGCTAATATGTGGTTGGAATTGATGTCAACACTGTTAACATTAATGCATTAGTTGTATATGTCGAGGATATTGAGAAAATTGTAATGAAATGAGTTGCAGGTTGTCAATGGTGAAGTGAAGTTTAGTCTATCGGTGAGTTTAGTATGTTGATGTTCAAAGGTTGTGGAATACATTATTTATTTTTGAGTATATTTATTTTATCCACGTTGAGTTTTAGAGATCCGCATGAAGATTTGATTGAGTTATGAAGATTTATATTCTGACAATCTTTTTGTTACTTCAGTTTGTGTTCTTAAATGAAGATGATGTGATTTCAGTCAGTTCAGTTGTTGTGGATATTTCTTAGGTGATTCATGATGCTTGTGGATGTTTCTAGATCATTCTCTCTCTATGTTACACATTTGCATTGATCGTTGTGCTCGCAATCTGAGATTTTCTCTTGTGTGTTCATGTTCTTGGACAATAAGGTGTTTGTAGCATGTTGTGGATCTTTGAGGAATAATTTTATAAGGTGGCTCATGTTTGAAGATGTTATTTTGGGTCTTCACTAAGTTGTGGCCAACCTTGGTTAATTCACATTAATGATTGTTATTATTTTGGGCTGACAGTTTGTTATCATTTTATTATTTTCGTTAAAGCCGACATGTACTAATTTAACTTCTTGTTGCAGATATATATAAGAGATTTTTTATTTCATTTGAAGTATGTTGAATGTGTGTGTGCATGAATAATTTTCTAAATCATTCGAAGGTAGATCAAAGTGTGAAGAAGAGTGAAGAAGAGTGAAGAAGAGTGAAGAAAAGTAAAGAAGTATTCATGTGCTCAACTAGAACTATGATCAAGCATTAGCAGATGCTATTTTATCAGTTTAAATCCCTACGGATGTAAACTAAATATTTCTGTAAGATAGTGTGTCCTCCTTTGGGCAGTAATCCTTGTTGTAATTGTGTAGTGAGATCTAGGTAGTATGTCTGAATGCATGTGCATTCCACACTCATATTTCTTTATACTTTTAATAGGGTATAATCTTGTGGACTTATCTCCATCATGGTTTTTCCCCTAACAAGGTTTCCACATAAAAAATATTGGTGTTATGTGTGTTTTTTTTTATTCAAGGGGTAAATGCTTTTGGTTGGAGCTATGAACCAGAATACAACCATTCAACAATACCACCCCAACAGGGTTTGAACCTTGGTGGCAAGAACAACAATGCCACCTATAAACCATCACACCATGCCAATACCAGCATTGGTGTTATGTGTGTTTCTAATGTGTTGATGATTTATTCTTTCATGGTTAATAATAATATCTAAGAATAAGCTTGATTAAGTTAATAAGTTTTAAATTGTTGGGACAATTGATTCACCCCCCCTCTCAGTTGTCTACCCTTGTGTTGCAAAAAAATTGGTATCAGAGCAGGTTCCTTGGAAGAAGTTTAACAACTTGAGGTGATCTGGGATGGTGACATACAAGAAGGATAGTCTGAGATTTGATGGAACAAATTATTCCTTTTGGAAGACTCAAATGGAGTGCCATCTAAGATCCATTGGTGAACCCTACTAGAGCATTACAAGTAATAGGTATGTTACACCTGAGAATGGTCCTACTACTACTATTGAGATTAGAGATGTTGAGTACAATATCAGGGCTAAGGAAGCATTGTTGAGTGCTTTGACTAATATTTAGATGACTAATGTTATGGATCTGAAGACTGCTTATGAGATCTAGAAAAAGTTGGAAACTTTGTATGAAGGTGATGCTAATGTGAAAATTTCTAAGTTGTAGAGTCTGGAAGGGAAATATGAAATGTTGAGAATCAGTGATGATGAAAATATTACTACTTTCATGCAAAGAGTGAATGAACTTGTGTGTGGAATCAAATGTGTTGGTGGACAGTTGGAAGAATCATATTTTGTTGCTAAAGTTCTTAGATATTTTGCTACTACTTACAAAGTCAAAGCTATATCTATTGAAGAGCTCCGGACTGTGACAAATGCTACTTGAGATATGTTGATTAGTAAGCTTATTGCTTTTAAGTTGAGTGAATTTGGTGATGCCCTTCCTAAGATAGAATTTGCATTCAAGGCTACTACATTTGGAAGAGATAAACAAAGATATGATCTAGGAGAGAGTTCTTCTAGAAAGACATTCAAGTATGAAGAAGAAATGAGACAACTTGAAGAAGAAGAAAGAGAACTGGATGAGTTTGAAGCACTAATTGTGGAAAGAGAAGTCAGAGGACAAGGTAAGTATAAAGGAAAGTTTCCTATTAAATGTTTTTCCTGCAATAAGATAGGTCATTTTGCATCAAGGTGTCTAGAAATAGTTTCTAAACCAAGACATAACAAGCCTAAATTTTGAAAGAAGTGTTATTATGCTATTGATGAAGGAGTGATAGATGATGAATCTGATAAAGGAAATGGAGGTGAGGATGAATGGGTATTTATTTCTATAAAGGAAAATAATCTTGTGTCTATTGAATCTGCTAGTTATACAAATGTGGAGAAAGCCCTAGCTACTCAAGTTGAAGAGAAAGATGAATGGGTGATTGCCAATGGATGTTCAGATGACACGAAAATAGATAAAAGTAATTTTGTGAGATTGGAAAAGTATGATGGTGGTGTTTTGATATTTGGTGATAACACAATTGGTGTGATACATGGCAGAAGATGCATTTCTCTTGATGGTAAGAACAATACTAATGATGTCCTATATGTGGAAGGTTTGAAGCATAATCTTTTATGTGTCAGACAAATGGTTGATAAGGGTTACAATCTTTATTTCAAGAATGGAAAGTGTAGAATATTGGGGTGTTCTAGAAATGTGATTACATCAAGTATGAAAATAAGAGGTAATATCTTTCATTTGAATGTTGCTAGTAAAAAATGTTTGATTGCTCAAGTTGATGTGTAACACCCCTCCATTTTGGCTCCTTTATTGGCAGTGTTCTTCTTTATATGTTGTTCTATTTATGTTGTGACTTTTGA
Source organism: Sequoia sempervirens (assembly GCA_007258455.2). Taxonomy (NCBI): domain Eukaryota; kingdom Viridiplantae; phylum Streptophyta; class Pinopsida; order Cupressales; family Cupressaceae; genus Sequoia; species Sequoia sempervirens. The sequence goes on along the minus strand of VDFB02058242.1, from coordinate 706,515,858 downwards.
ACTTGGTTACTTTTGACCACTAACTGTTAAGCGATGTAAACATTATATTTTGATGTGATGGAATTTTACTTTGATGTTATCATTATGGCATGTTTTGAATTAGCGTAGCAATTATTTAATTAAAAATTCCTTATACTTTTATTGCATTGTTGATGTTAGACTCGTTAGTTAAAAAGTCTGTATTGGTGAAGGGAACGAGATTGTATCACTTGCTTATGAGCGCCCTATGATTCCAATATTTCCTCTTCATGGTGTGTTTGATCATATTATGTATATATGCATATTCGATATACTCATTGTTTGTAGGTTGACAAGTACATGACATCGACTCCACCTAATTTCATAGGTTTGAGTGTGTCCATTTACCAACAGTAATCGATTGGGAGATAGTAGCTAGGTTTTCTATGCCAAGTCATCACCCTAACCATAGTTTTTCGTCAAGTTGTTGTTGGGTTTAACAGTTTTAATTTGGTTCATTCCTCTTTGGTTATTTATTTAATTTCATTTTATAAAGGTTATTAAATGGCTTTTGAAGTTAAAAATGATGATTGATTGTATCTATTTGTAATGTGAGAAAAGTAGTTATTTATTAATTAATTTAATTTAATTAATAAAATAATCTAATCTTGAATTAGATATATTTTATTGACTAATTAAGTAATGGGGATAAATTAAATCAAATTAGTTGTTTGGCATAATGTGATATTTTGATTTAAATTAGAAAAATAGAGATATGCTTTAAATTTCACTTTTTGGAAATAAATTTGAAAAAGAATTCCCTTATAAAATTTTGAATTCTTTTTGCAAAAAGAAATTTATTTTAAGTGCATGATATTCCATTTGGAAATTAAATTGATTTTAAATTTTAAAAATGGAAATATCCTCCAAATGTTCAATAAATTTAGTGGGTGGGATATTTTAGGGGTTTGACCAAAATTTGGGGAAAGCTCTTTGTAAGGAAAATGGAATTTCATTTTATTGGGAATTTTGGAAATAGTGGAAAAAAAAGGAGCAAGGATTTGGATTTTGGTTCTTGAAATTTTGAAGAAGCAAGGGGATTTCTTGGTGGAGCTGAAATCAGAACAAGGATTAAAATCACCATTGTCAAATTTTTAAGCTTTGGGAGAAAACACCAAGTTCTTCTTTGTTTTCTCTTGTTTCATTTTGAAAGAGTTTTAAATCTAGTTATGCTGTTTGAAAATCTTTAAAATGCTATTTAGATTCAATGAAAACCCATGTGAAATGGTTTCAAAACTTGCAAATTGCTGTTGGATTTAGGAAAGAAAATCAAAACAAGAATTACACAATGAGAAATTGAAAGAAAACCAAAAAAAATCTTCATATCAAACTGAAATTTAAACCGTTTGTTGTATTGATAAATTTATTATTATTATTGCAAAATTTTGTTGTTCATTTGCACAATTTGGCTGGAAATGAAAATCTTGGTATATATTTATAAATATACCTGTATGTATATATTTATATATATACATACAAATATATTTATGAATATATTGTATTTTTTTTGGGAATTTTTGTTTTTTATAATTTTTCCTTTTAATAAAATAAAATATATTGTGGAGGGGAGGGTCGTAGCCCTGCTCCCCCCATAACGCCCATGGGAGGGCTGCTCCCATAGCGCCCCCACCTAGGAGGTGTTGTGTGGAGCAGTGTCGCTGCCTATAGGCAGCGGCGCTGCCCACACAACACCCCCATGTGGGGGTGGCTGCGTTGGCAGCGCCTCTCCCACATGGGAGGGGCCACGGCCTTTCAAAACAAAAGTTTATTTTTTTATATTTTTTTTAAATTAAAAATTAAAATCTATTTTTATATTATTTTAATATTTTAATATATATATATATTATACATACATATATAATATTAATTTAATATTTAAATAATTTTATTTATTATTAATTATTTATATATATAATTTATATATATTATGTATATATATATATAGTATGTATATATTGCATGCATATATATATAATGTATATATACATTATGTATTTTAAAAAAAATTAATTAGTTGAATTTAAATTAGTTATATTTAAATGGATTATTTAAATAATTAAATATATATATTGAAATATGTATATACACTAGATGTATATAAATTATATATATATTTAATATATATGGGTATTTAATTATAGTTAAATTTATGTTGATTATTGTTAGCGTAATTGAAATAAAGATTGATTTATTTTAATCAAATGATTTTAATTATTGAATTTTTTTCACGATTGAATATGGTTGAAAAACTTAGAGTTAAATTATTGTTTTATTTTAATTCCTCAATGTCGTGAGATAAATCTTGTGTGTTTTTTTGGATAAATGCAAGTAACGTATATTGAGATTGACTGGATATAGGAAATCCTAACCTTAGTTGATTTTATTGCCTGAAGTGCTTTTTAGCGATGTTTTGTTCATTTTCAATGTTGGGGTAATTGAGTCATTTGTTATGTAAGTCTTCCAAAGGTTCCTAGAGGATAGGGGTTGTCGTATTACGATGTCAACCATTTTTATTTTTTTTCTCTTGGGTAATGCGTATAGAGGTATTTTGTTATTGTACTCAATTTTCATGAACGAGGATGGTTTCTGCCTCCTTGGATTAGGAGTGGCTTATGTGGTTTGTGCCTCCTTTGGAAGGAGTGGATCATGTACTTTGTTTCCTCCAGTGTTTGGAGTGAGTTTCCTTTGTTCATTGCCTCCTTGGATTGGAGAGGTCGTCTTATCTAGTTTACTCATTAGATTGTGGTTTTGTACCATGTGTATTGTCGTTAGGAGAGTGGCTCTTTGTGGGGGTCCAACACACAAAGGGGCGCTAGGGTAACTCACCTAGGGTTTAATCGAGGGATAATTTAAAATAATTAATGGGGAACTTTCACACTAATAAAGATAATGAATGCCTCTCTCATGAAGCATGTGTTTGTTAAGGCTCGAGATGAGATGCGACGCATAGTTTTGCATAAGGGTCCGACAGCTGGTAGAGGCAAGCCAAGGTAACCCAAGATGGGGGTTTGGTAGCCTAGGAAGGTTGAGCTAGGGTAACTCATAGCAATTTATGTATGAAACTCTTCCTACATTAGCAGTCAGTCAGTTATTGTGTGGTGTATAGATGATGTACATGATCATTGTTCTCTGGAAGCATTGTTACCTTTGTGTTAGGTGTTATTGTAATTGTATTTGTTTCAGTTCAGTTATGTAATAGCCTGTGTCTAGAGGTAGATGGTCCTGTATAGGAATTCCTTGTTACTATCTCAGGACTAGCATGGGGGGTGAGCCTTTAGGTATCACACAGTTGGATGGAACGTGCACTTTAATCCGTTGGGTCGTCTTCTTGTTCGTGTGGATGAGATTTTCAGTTGGAGAGCTCGTGGGTTCCATTATCTTTTCATGCTTTATTCATTTCAATTAATATTGTAATTTTATTACCCCTCATTGTTATCGAGGTGGAAGTTGTAATATGTAATCATGCTTATTGGATTTATCTCATTTTGGGAATGAGTGTTGTGACCTTATTGCTATGTGATCGTTATTGAAATCATGTGGTACTTCATATTCTTTGATGTAAATTATCATGTATGGAATGTATTGCAAACTCAATTCATTAAGTAATTAAATGTAATGGTTTTAATTCATGTTTCTTTTTTGGGTTTAAGTAACTCAGTCTTGTAACCTTAGGGGTTGTTGGCAATTGGTTAGTGAACTTGCATGTTAATTTTTCTTACACAAAAAAAAAAATAGTTTGTTTGAGTAGTAAATTGCAACTTCCCCTAGGGTTGCGTGGTGGGGCCTTACATGATGAAAGTTGGCTATGGCATAGAAGAATGTGTCATGTTAATTTTGATAATATTGTCAAGATAAGTTCTACTAAGGCTGTGAGATATCTTCCTAAGTTGGTAAAGCCTACTAATTCCATATGCAAGGAATGTCAGTTGGGGAAGCAAACTAGAATTCCATTAAAAAGAAAATAGTATAATTCAAATGAATTGTTGGAGTTTGTGCATACTAATTTGTGTGGTCCTTCTAGAGTGAGAAGTTTACAAGGTTACATGTATTTCATGTTGCTTATTGATGATTAATCAAGAATGATGTGGGCTACTTTCTTAAGGGAGAAATATGAAGCTCTAGAGAAGTTCAAGATATTTAAGGTCATGGTTGAGACAAAGACTGGTTTGAAGATTAAATGTCTGAGATCAAATAGAGGTGGTGAATTCACTTCTGGTGAGTTTAATTATTTTTGTGAAGTGCATGGAATAAAGAGATAATTATTTTCCTCACAGACCCCTCAAAAAAATGGAGTTGTGGAAAGGAAGAACATGATAGTTCAAGATGTTGCTAGAACTATGATTTTGGAAGGAAATGTTCCTCATATCTATTGGAGAGAAGTTGTGAGTACTACTATTTACATCCTCAACTAGGTACCAGTCAAAGGTGATACTATTAAGACCCCTTTTGAGCTATGGACTATTCATAATCCTACTATTAAATATTTCAAAATCTTTGGGAGTGAATGTTATATTAGAAGATATGAAGATTTAGGAAAGTTTGATGCTATAAGTGATGAAGGAATCTTTTTGGGTTACTCTACTAAAAGCAAGGCCTATCGGTGCTACAATAAGAGATTGAAGAAAATGGTTGAAAGTGAAAATTTCAAGGTTGATGAAGACATAGCTAAACCATCTAGAATCTATGGATATGATTTAGATGATCAGAATGATAGTACAAACAAAGGAAAGAAATTTTAGACTAAAAATCAAGTGCAAATCATTCCAGTGAATCAAGAAGATCAAGAGGAAGGAGAAAATAGTGAAAGAGCAGAAGAGAGATCAAAAGAGCTTGAAATTCAATAACATCCTAAGAATCTGAGGTATGTAAGATTAAATCATTCAGAAGACCAGATTATTGGTGAGAAGAACAAAGGTTTCCAGAATAGGAGAAAGATTGTAGAAGAATATTGTTTGATTTCAAAGACCGAGCCTACTAATGTGAATGAATCATGTAAAGATGAACATTGGGTTGAAGCAATGAAAGAAGAGCTACAACAAATTGAGAAGAATGATACATGGATTATTGTTCCTAGACCTAAGGATAAAAATGTCATTGGAACTAAATGGGTCTTTAGAAACAAACTGAATAAGCAAGGTGAAGTGGTTGGAAACAAAGTGAGATTGGTGTGTAAGGGATATTCACAAATGGAAGGAATTGATTTTGAAGAGACCTTTGCTCCTATTTCTAGAATTGAAGCTATGAGATTGCTTCTTGCTTATGCTGCTTACAAAGACTACAAGGTTTATCATATGGATGTAAAGTCAACATTTCTAAATGGTGAGCTAGAAGAAGAGGTATATGTTGAGCGACTGGATGGATTTCAGTTGAATGATTAGGGAGATATAGTTTTTCGGTTGAAGAAAGCACTATATGGAATTAAGTAAGCCCCGAGAGCATGGTATGCTAGATTGGATAAGTATTTTTTGAAACTTGGATTTAACAAAGGTACTGCTAATAGTAATTTATATTTCAAGAATGATGATAAAGATTTGATTCTGGAAGTATTTGTTGATGATATCATTTTTGGAGGAGATGATAGTTTGTGCATGAAGTTTGATAATGAGATGCATAGTTAGTTTGAGATGTCAATGATTGGGGAGATGAAATTATTTTTGGGATTGCAAATTACTCAGTTAGACAAAGGGATCTTTATATCTCAATCCAAGTATGTGAAATAATTGTTGAAGAAATTCAGTATGGAATATTCAAAGCTATTTGGTACACCCATGGTGACTGGATGTAAGTTGACAATAGATGATGATTCTATGAAGGAAAATTAGACTAGATACATATCAATGATTGGTGGATTGTTGTATTTAACTCAAAGTAGGCCTCATATCATGAATGTTGTATGTATTGTTGCAAGATTTCAAGTTGATTCTAAAGAATCTCATGTGACTATTGTGAAGATAATTTTTAGATACTTGAAGGGAACAGTTGATTTTGGCATGTGGTATCTTAAAGATGATGATCTTACTTTGAGCTCCTTTACTAATGTTGATTGGGCTAGTGATGTGAATGATAGAAAAAGTACTAGTGGTGATGAATTTTTCTTTGGAAAGAAGTTGATCTCATGGTTAAGTAAAAAGTAGAATGCAGAGGCCAAATACATTGTTGTTGCTGACAATTATACTCAAGTATTGTGGATGAAGCAGATGAAGCAGATGTTGAAGGATATCAGAGTTGTGTATGATGAGCCTATAGCTATATTTTTTGATAATTCAAGTGCTATTAACATTTCTAAGAATCTCGTGTTGCATTCAAATACCAAGAATATATCTATCAAGTTTCATTTTTTGAGGGAGAATGTGAGTGAAAAGGAAGTCAAATTGGAATATGTGCCTACTAAGGAGTAGATTGTAAAAATATTTACCAAGCCATTGCCTAAGGATACTTTTGAGTATCTCAGAGGGAAGTTAGGGCTGACTACCCCTCCTAATTTGAACTAAGAATCACTACATTGCATTAGTCCATGATTTTCAGTCATATCTTGATCCAGATTGATGTTGTGGTGGTTGCTACTTAGGGGGAGTAGTTAGATGATTTAGATATTCAGATATGTGGTTCAAAGCTTAGATATTTTTTCATTGATTTCAAAGGGGGAGAAGAGTAATGTGAAAAAAATTCTAGGGAGAATAACCTTGTGAGGAGAAAATTCATATGGAAGAGTTGAGGAGAAAAGAGTTGGAACCTAAGGGGGAGTATGTGTTGGAGATAGTTGCATTGATGGTGTTTTTCACATCATGTGTTTCCATCAATTCCAAAGGGGGAGATTGTTGGATGTTATGCTTGTGTTTCTGATATGTGGTTGTCATTGATGTCAACACTATTAGCATTAATGCATTAGAAGTTGTATATGTCAAGGATATTGAGAAAATTGTAATGAAATGAGTTGCAAGTTGTCAGTGGTGAAGTGAAGTTTAGTTTGTTGTTGATTTCAGTATATTGATGTTGAAATATTTTGGACTAAATGGTTTCTTGTCGAGTATATCTAGTTTATCCACATTGATTTTTAGAGATCCACATGAAGATTTGATCAAGTTATGAAAATTTGTTTTCTGACTATCTTTCTAATACTTCAGTTTGTGTTCCTGAATGAAGTTGATGTGATTTCAGTTAGTTCAATTTTTTTGGATGTTTCTCTAGTGATTCATGATGTTTTGGATGTTTCTAGATCATTCTCTATCTATGTTACACATCTGCATTGATTGTTGTGCTCATGATCCAATATTTTCTCTTGTGTGTTCATGTTTTTTATGTTATTGGCCGACAAGGTATTTGTATCATGTTGTGGATCTTCAAGGAATAATTTTTGAAGGTGGCTCATGTTTGAAGATGTTATTTTGGGTCTTCACTAAATTTTGGCCAACCTTGGTTGATTCACATTAATGATTGTTATTATTTTGGGTCGATGGTTTGTTATCATTTTATTATTTTCATTAAAGCCAACATGTAGCACTTTAATTTCTTATTGTGGATATATATAAGAGACTTTTTATTTCATTTGAAGTATGTCAAATGTTTGCGTGTGTGCGAATAATGTTCTAAATCATTCGAAGGTAGAGTAAAGTGTGAAGAAGAGTGAAGAAAAGTGAAGTATTCATGTGCTCAATGAGAACTATGATCAAGCAGTAGCAGATGCTATTTTATCAGTTCAAATACATATGGATGTAATTTGAGTATTTCTATAAGATAGTGTGTCTTCCTTTGGGTAGTAAGCCTTGTTGTAATTGAGTAGTGAGCTCTAGGCAATGCACCTGAATACATGTACTTTCCCAACTCATATTTTTTTATGCTTTTAATAGGGTATAATCTTGTGGATTGACCTCCACCATGGTTTTCCCCTAACAGGGTTTCCACATAAAAAAATCTTGGTGTTATGTGTGTTTCTGATGTGTTGATGATTTAAGCTTTCATGGTTAATAATCAGATCTAAGAATAAGCTTGATAAAGTTAATAAGTTTTAAATTTTTGGGACAACTGATTCACCTCCCCTCTTAGTTGTCTTCCCTTGTGTTGCCAACACCCAATTCATCCTATTTCAAAGAGATATATGACTACCTTAATGACAAAATCCTACCTCCTGACTTGTACAACAATCAAAGAAAAACCTTTATGCGATGAGCATCCAGGTACGTTACCATTGCCAACACCCTTTATCATCTTAGCCTAGATACCACTTTGCTTATATTTCTTGACAAAAAAGAATCAAAATGGATGTATGAGAAGGACATAATGGTATATGTGGGGCTCACTCTAGTAGTCCTTTTCTAGCCAAGAAGCTTTTGTGGATGGGATACTTTTGGTGTATAATGGAGTGTGGTTCCTACCACACCATAAATAAATATTCTCAATGTAAAATACATAGTGACCTCGTACACGCACAAGGACAAGGACTTCACCCAATTACCTTTCCTTGGCCTTTCTCTCAATGGGGACTCAACCTCTTTGGAAAGATACATCCCACATTTGCAAATGGACATAAGTTCATTATAACTGCTATAGAGTATTTCACCAAATGGATCACAACCATACCAATGACCTATATCACTGGCACACAAATATCTAAGTTCATTCTAAAATATACAATATGTCAATATGGTGTTCCATTATCCATCACAAGTGATAATGGACATCCATTCAAAAACCAATATGTCAAGAAATTATGTGAAAGGTACCACATTCACCACCACTTTGCTAGCCCCTATTACCCACATGGGAGTGTTCAAGTAGAGGCATATAATAGAACAACTATAAAACTCTTAAAAAGGACTATCAATGATGTTGGTTGGGACTTGCACATACAACTAAATCCAAACTTATGGACTTATCATACGAGAATTCATACACCCACAAGTGCCACACCTTTTTCCCTTATTTATAGTTTTGAATCCATCTTACTAATTGAGGTTGAGATCACATCCTTGAGAGTTTCCATGTAGAGTGTCATTGAGGATGAAGACTACAAAAATTATAGATTGTATGAGCTAGAATTACTAGATGAAATATGACAAACAACATTGGTTTACTTGTAGGTGTATCAGAACTGCCTTAGATTAAGCTATAATAAGAGGGTTAAAGTCAAAAATTTTGACAATAGAGATATATTCTTGAAGGAAAATCCCAAAAACTAGCATGAACATGAGAAACTAGGAAATTTGTAACCTAACTAGTTAGGTCCTTACATCATCATCACAACATACAGATTTGGTGCCTATCAATTGGCTACTCTAGAGGGTGAACTATTATTTGATCCCATAAATAGCATGAACCTTTGGAGGTACTATAAATGACCTCTACAAGATCCCATGGGGTAAAAAAAAATGGAAAAATGGAAAAAATAGAAAAGAAAAGAGAAAGAAAAATAATTTTTCCTATAATGAAAACCATTTCAGTGGTGATTTGGATAAGTACCATGGTGAAAAATTGGAAAATAGGTGTCATGTGTAGTTAGCTTTTGCTTGTACATCTATCACCATTCTATCTAATTCCATCCATAATAAACCTAAACACATAATCCTTCATAGTGAAGAGATTTTTGATGGCCTAAAATTCAGTAATACTTAGAGTCAATAACTTATCACATTCAACCATCCATAAAAATTGGTCCTATTCTAGACTAGGAGGAATTCTTGACCTAAGGTTTCAAAATAATCCTACACAAGGTATCTAGATACATTATCACATAAATTCAAAAACATCAAAAATATCAAACATCCAAAATATTCAAAAAAATATCCAACATCCAAAAACATCAAAAAATATCAAACCTCCAAAACCATCAAAAAATAAATCAAAAAACACAAACATTTGAATATCCTTTGAAATTCCAAAAATATTCAAACATCCTTTGAAACTCCAAAAAAATTCAAACATCCTTTGAAATTCCAAAAACATTCAAGGTCAGAAAAGCCAAAAACAACAAAATTAATACAGTCAAACTATGATGCCTCTACATTCATCAAATTGGCAAGGCTATCATCAATGAGCCCCTAAGGCATTAGGTTTGTCCTTTAGGATCAATTGAGGTCAAGTATTTTTTCTAGTCTAGGTCTCATAAATAAGGTATCATTAACACAAATATAGTCAAACTAGAATATCTCCACATTCATCATGTACGCAAGGCCATCATCAATGAGCCCCTAAGGCATTAGCTCAGTCCCCTTAGAGTTCATCATGAGCAAGTCTTGTGTCATAGTCCAACTTGTATAATAAACTATCCTTTTGTAAATAACTAACATTTTGAACACAAATGGCATACCTTACATAGAATCAAGCTTAACAAATCAACAAAACAAAAATTTGACACTACCCAAGTAAGCCTTCAAACTAGCAAGTCAAATTGTTTGCATATCTATAAAAGGTATCTATCAAATCAAAATTATTTTGTCTTATATAGGATGTGGCATTATCCAAACTAGGCCATACATCTTATATGTAATGTTTTATTCCTTACATTGGGGCATAATAATTTTTATTGTGGACTTATTGGTTGATAAGAAAATACTGAAAAGCTTGTTGACTTGTTTGTTTTAGTTAATTTTATCTTTTTGTTTAATTTATCACATGTCATACTCCTAAGATGCTCGATGGTATCAATAAATGATTAGAGTGATGATGAGGGATGATGAAAATTCTTTCTATTGATTTATGTCTATGGTTTTTCCTGATAACGTATTGGGGAAACTAAGGTCCTTATGTCAAAGTCAAAGGCCAATCTAATGCTTTCTTGTATCAAGATAAACATGTTTTATGGAAATTTCCTCAAATGCTCGTATATAGATCTATTTTCACTAATTTAAATCATGAAACTCCTTGTTTGACATATTTAAATCTTTAAAAAATGGATATTATTGTCACCAAGGTTTGTCTCAACTTGGTGTACATCTTCCACTTGGCCATAAATTATATCTTTAATAAAATGAAAAAAAATCTATCTTCGCAATTCATGCTTAGGTATGCATACATCCACTTGCTCCATGTCCCATAATAAAAACACTCTATGATGATAAAACATGTACTGCTAGAAGCTCAAGTAATATCAATCATTTTATCAAATTTGGATGAACAATCCATTTGAAAAAAATTCTTCACTCCTTATTAGCTATTTCTTTTCTTTTCACTAACAGTTTTATTAAAAAGTTTCGTAGTCATTTTAGTGGCATATTGTGATGTACCAAAAAAAAAATATCAACTACATCATCTTGCATCCATAAAAATATTTGAATATTGTAATAATCATGTGGATATAGATCATACATACTACATAACAAAATTACAAAAAGATAAACCATATTGCATATCATTTTTCAAAACATCCTTGTCCATATAAAAATAATATTGCATATGGCATAACATGTTCCAAAACATAAATCCATCATCATATACACAACATATAAGCATCAATAATGTCATCATCACATATAAATTAAATCCATACATCATGTCATACATGTAAGCATAATAAATATATCATATGCATCCATCCATAGATCATAAATAAAATCATAGACAACCATATGCATAACAAATAACACATCATATAATCTCTTAAACTATGTTTCATCTCATATATATCCAAAAATAAGTTTTGCAATACTATAATTGAATATGAATAAAAAATGTGAAGCTTGCAAGCTCAGTCCAAGAAATAATTAATACATGTCTACATAATTAGGCATTGCTAGTGTTCTCCCTGCTTTCAAAAGTAGATGGTCTATCCTCTCTATGAACTGATCCACTAGCCCATGACTTGTCCCTCTAAGAATGTTGTGTTGAATGGTAAGGATAAGACCGAGGCTAGGAGAAACCCCCATTTCTATGGGACCATCTAGAATGTACCCTACCCAAAGATCAATTCATCATCTTAGTAAAACTAAGCTCTCTTTGTGGAGGCACTAACCTCTCATATAAATCTTGATAATATTGCTCTGATCTACTAGACCTATGAATCTCTCAAGTCAAATCTGTAGTCCCACCACTAATTGTACTAATAAAATCTAGGGTGCTCTGATTTTCTCACTACACCCAAATCAGAAACAAATCTCTCTCATCTCTCAACTAAGATATCTCTCCCTACAAAACTTGTACCTATAGTGTCAGAGCATGAACCTATGCCTATAAAGCTACCATATGAGGATCCACTGACCTGTCCCACACATCCTCATCCATCACCTCTAGGATGAGTATCTCCTACAAACCCTCCTCCACGACCACCTCCTATCTCATCTCCTCCTTCCCCTATCCTCCATCTCCTCTCTCTCCTCCTCTATCCCAACCTCCTCAACCTTGATTTCCATATTGATGTCTATAATTGGCTACTAGTCTAATCTAACACCCTCCTCTTGGTGAGGAGGGACATCTACTCTGACACCCTACTCCTGATGAGGAGCATCCTATCCCTACTGACCACCAACTTAACTTTGTGCTTGAGGTGGACATCCACCTCTATCATCTCTCCCTCCTCTACCCCATCTCCCTCCTCTACCCCCTCTCCCTCCACCACCCCCATCATCCCCACCATCCCCCTTTCCACCATCATCCCCTTGTCCCAACCCTTAGCCACAAAATTTTCCTCTTGGACATCTCCTAAGCTTCTCTATTAGGGTAGGTTAGTTTTGATCTGTATAAGGGATGGGCCTATGCTCGACCTACCACACATTGTACTTGAGTGTGGTAAATGCATTGGTGACCTCTAGAAGTGCACCCCACTGAATAGGCTATAATGAATCAATATCCTACTCCACTACCTCTACACTAATCATGTGTCCCCACTGATTAACCTCTCAAGAGGACCTTGTAAACTCTAAAGTACCAACGAGAAGCCCCTGTCACTCCCCAAACTACTAACAAACCTACTCTAGTAGGCAACGATCAATAATGTGTTGGGACTATACTATCCTCCCAGTAAGGAATCATGGCCGATAGTAATTGTGACCAATGAATGTAGTATGGGTAACTACACTTGATCCATGAGGATTAGAAGTATAATTAAGCCACTATGCATCAGTCCAAATAGAGATTATTCAATTTAAACAAAGACAAGAAGCCATTGAAACTAGCATATTAAAATATGAAATCTTGATAAACTTCTAATCTAAGACTTTGAAACTTATCCTATTGGGTGAGTGGTGTCACATTGATGTGGAATAGTGACCATTTCCCAACCTTATGGATAAATGATTTTTTTTTTCGACTCTATTAAAGAGAATTGATGAAACTGATGGGAGATGTGTATGAAAACATGATTTAAAGATAAAATAACATGATGAAAGCTATTTTAACATGATCTATGATAAGATGATCGATATGGGTGTATGCAAAGCTATTCTAAATGGAGTTAAAACTAAAAAGATTAAAACCTTAATTTTAAAACATGCTAAATGGATGTACCTATGTTATCATGGAAGCCATTAATGGAAGACAAGCTAATATGATGCAAGAAATTAACCTTAAAACATGAAATGTGAGTGCAAGATGAAAGTGATTTTAATCACATAAGTTTGCTCTTAAAAAATGGATCCATTTGTTGCCAAATAGTGACCTATATATATAGGACAAATGAGAAATGAATAGCTAAGATTGAAAAAAAAAATCAATGGTCAAAAAGGAAGGAAGATGGAGGCATGGATAATGGATTCCCACCAAGGGTTTAGGATGCAAGATGATTTTTAATCAAGGGCTCATATTCATCCAAAAAACACACTTTCAAAACTTGCAAAAAAGTCTTGTTGAAAGTTTGTTTCAAAAAGGAATATTCCCTTTTTCAAATGAGTGAAGAAAGAGAATATTCTCATGGGTGAGAAAAATATATATTTAGTTAATTAAAACCAAATTTAATTGTGCAAAGGAGAAGCAATATTCCATAAGAATATTCCTTTCAGAGGATTGTGCAAAGGAGGAATATTCCCTTGCACGTGGATATGATTATATTTAACTAGTAATTTGATAATTAAATAAAGTTTCAATTATGCAAATAAGGGGAATTTAGGATATTCATTAAATAATTTATTTATTTAATGAAAGGGGAAGTGATGTGATATTTAATTAAATACGAGGACATAGGGATTAAATTAAATAATTTGATTCAGTTAATTTAATAGGATGAAATGTTAGCATGAAAGGGGGTGAATTAACCTAATTAGATTAATCAGACTAATAGATGTAAATTATGTAATTAATTAAATATCTCCTAGACTAATTTAAACATTTAAGCAAAAAGAGGATGAGTTTTAGGATGAAGTGATGTTAGTATATCATATTCGAGTGCATGATATCATTTAGAACATTTTTAAATGTCTACATTTTTCCCCTCCTTGAAGCGAGGTACTTGTTACATTGGCTCAAAGATTGATGCTCTTTAGATTACAACTGCTACTCAGATCAATTCTTTTTAAAAAAATATAATTTTTGGATGCCTCATTGTTGCTCCACCAGAAGAATTAAGCTAGTTCCTTGCCCCCTTGATAAATTGGGCAGAAATTTGGAATTTTGGGTTGATTTCTTGACAAAGGTAATATATAGGTTCAGGTGCTAAAAAAGGCCCCGAGATTCCAAAAATGGCCTTAGAAATGCAAAAAAAGGCTCAAAATAGGTTGCATAGGGTGGAAATAGGTAAAACAGGTCAAAACCCTAGCTTTTGGCTAAAAAACCCTTATTTTTTTGGCTTAAGTGATGAAGGGTCACTTTCAAGTCATTTGTGCATTCACAAATGAAAGATTTGCTACATTTTGAGCTCTAACCTCCTAACGCAATGGTGCAATGAGTGCTCCCATGACACATTTCTTATTGGGTTCAAGAGTACTAGAGGCCTCTAGGAACGAGACCAATGGTATGCAATCTAAAACTTTCCCTGCATTTTGACTTTTTAATGCATTTATTATGCTTTGAAATTTGGTTTAAGGTGGCATCATTGTATTGTGACACTATTTTAAGAATCAATGATGCTTGTCGCCTTTTTAGCAATGCCATTGTGAATTGCGACGAACTTTATGATTTAGAATCGGGTTTTCCACCTATCAAATTGTGACAGATATAAATAGCAACCACCTACTTGATTTGTAATTTCGTATTGGGGTTTGCAGGTGTCAAATAGCGATGCCCATGTAAATAGTGATGCTAGTTGTGATTTAAAATTTGAATGTATATAGTGTCACTATTTGGAATTTGAAATATGGTGACACCTTCATAAATGGCGATGCCTTTGTCATTTGGGTGATAAAAAACTCTAAAATTAGCCTTTTTTAGTGAAATTTAATGTCGTGCATTTCTTGGGTGTAGGAGGTTATCTAGCTTTTGATGTCCCATGAGCACCAACCTACCATTAGGGGAAATTTACATTAAAAAATGGGCCTCCTAATGAACTCTAAAAAGAAAAAATTATCTCAAATAATACAAATTATTTAAATATAAAAAATATAAATTACTTAACTACATGAGTTAAGTGGGTTCACATGTTTTTATTATAATTATTTAAAAAACTCAAGTCCATTATTTTTTAAAAAGTGGTAACATATATTTTTATTGACAAACTCAAGTTCACTTTTCATTTTAGATTATTTCTTTTCTTGATTTTTTATTTTTTATTAAAAAATTCTTAAACTCAAGTTCATTTTCTTTTTTGGGTATGTGCAGGATCATGATGGGCCAAAAAGTGGCAATATGATGGGTATGTGGCTGGTGATTATTTTTTTACCCAAAATTGATGAAATGAAAAGGGTTTTTAAAGGAGATTTTCAGCTTTCCACCGATATAAATTATGCTTTACTTTGAATTTAATAAGTAATTATTATTCATTTTCTATTCAAATTATGACTAAACTCCTGATTGATAGGCTAATTGAAAAATATCTATAGCTTTCAAATAGTATCACATTTTTTGAATCAAAAATGCATCACATTCTATGCTTCACATACTATAGGATGAAAAAAAGAAAAACTAATTTAATGAAGTTTTGACCAAGTTAAGGTGGTCAGACATAAGTTATATATTTTTAAAAAAATTGTAATAAAAAAATCATAATTAATTATTTACTTGGGAAAAAATTACAAAAAAATATGCATCACATCGGGGCATGAGTCATCTACTTATATCTAAACTCTTATAAAAAAATATTATAATTTTATTGTGGTTAAGGTGGTTAGACAGACACCTACTTCTTATTTTTTCCTTGAAATTTAAGTACCACTCCATTGAAATTTTAAATTTTCACCAAATAGATTTTTTACTTTTTAAAAAAAACTTAGTTTAAAAACTACATTCAATTTTCTACAGATTCTATTTTTACATATTTTTGAAATAATATAGATAACTTATTTAAATTTTTATGTCAAGTTGCCTAACTCTGATTTTTCTAAATTTTTTGCCACTTAAGGGCTTGTTTTTTCCATGATGATCCTGCACATACCCTTTGATTATTTGTTTTTATTTTAAAAATGGTAAAGTAAAAGTAACTTTAGATATTTTATTTTATACTTAATATTTTATTTTATATAAAATTTATATACTAGTATATTTATATTTAAAAATATATATCTAAAGTAGGTAAGGGATATCTCTTTTCCATAGTTTATTTGATTTTCTCACTTTTTTTTCTCTTCCATCATTTTTATTTTTTAATTTTTCCATTTTTTTTTGGTTTGATATTTTTGGTGATTTTCTCCAAATTTTTCTCCAATTGTTTCAATTTTTCCAATTTCTTTTTCAGTTTTATTTTTATTTTTCAAATTTCTCTTTGGTTCATGTGATTTTCTCACTTTTGCTCCTTCAACAATTTTTTTGGTTTTATTTTTATTTTTTCAAATTTCTTTTTCAGTTTTTTTTTTTAATTTCTTAAGTTTTAATTTTTATTTTCTTTTTGGTATTTAATTTTTTTTTTATAAATTTATGTAGAAAAAATGAGTGCTCTCATCCCCACCCCGATGTCACTGTATAACACTTATCAACATAATTAAATCAAGTTTCATATTATAGATTTATGATTTTATATATTTATAATTATATATATATTTAAAGTTAAGATTTTATAGATTTAGATTTATTATGTTATGTAGTTTATTTAAATAAACATGTTTATAATTTTTATAAATAGTGGTAAAGTACAAGTTGTGTGTGAGAAAATATGTGAATTAAAGTAATCAATAACACTCAACAAATGCAATGTATTACATTAAGGAAATCTAAATAAACAACACAATTTGATAAAATGATTACTTAAAGCCATTCCATCTTCCTCTATTCTTAAGGATCTTGGAAATAGTGCTCTCAAATCTTAATTATGCATTGAATTACAAGGATGACACCTAAGAAATGAGTAGCCATTAAACTAGAATGCAAAAACTATATCTACACCTACATAATTTTGATGTTTTTGATTGATAATGGAATAAATGACATGTTAAATGGTGAATTGTTATATACAAAATGCTAATGAAATGATGCAATGGTAAATTAAACTATTGGAGATACTATTAGAATGATTCTAAATAGTTTATGCAAACTAAGACACATCTGAGAATGCAACCATGATTCTAATTTACTTGCTAAACTATTCTAAATGCTTAATCAAAATGAAAACTAAGCTCTCAAATGCTAAGATGATTTTTGCAAAGTAATGGTATGTAATGCTCTCTTATTAAAATTTGTAAATGAGCCTCTATTTATAGATTTCACCAAGGCATCAGGTGAGTTGGCAGCAGTGGATGATCAAGATTCAATCTGGAGAGATCGACGGTGAGAAATGAGGAAGTTGGAGAGAAATAAGGAAGTCCCCTTTAATAGAACAATCTTGCAAAGTGTAGAAAAGAATAAATGGAAAGAAGAAGCCATGTATCCTTGAGTTGGTTGAGATTGTTGAGGGTAAATACCCATTTTGAAAATTAGGAATAATTATTTTCATGTGACACATCATCACTATTGAACTGCTAATATGATTGATTGATGTTTGATTGTTTTCTAATTTGATTGATTGATTGCTGTGTTGATTGTGATGTGTTATAATGATAGGAGACATATTTAGATAATCTTTAGTCCCGAGAATGATTCCCACAGACTTGGGAGTTGATCCCATAGTTATCACATGTTGATAGGGATATCATTGCAAGATGTGGCTTATCTTCACTAATTGACATGCCACAAATTAGGACTAATCAAGGATTGTTGACTGTGTTGGTAGAGAGGTGGCATAGCAACCACAACACTTTTCATCTAGCGACTAGAGAGATGACTATGATGCTTGAGGATGTCTATAGAATTTTGTGGATTCCTATGATGGGTGACATTATGACATATGACCATACTAAGCAAGGAGGTACAAATTCCTTGCACCGGATAGTCCATGATGATCATATTAGTGGGTATGAGATGCCTTGGTAGGATTTTTTTGAGAGATATGCCCCTTTTCCTTTTGTGCTTGCAGGATTTGTCGGTGGCTTCCTATGTTTTGACAAGAGGGCAAAGGGATTGTCTATCAATTGGGGTTGGACACTATAGTAGATGATCTAGTTTGGGACCTATTTTTCCTAGGGTTCATGCATGCTCGTGCACTTATATCATGATTTGCATCAGGTAGTGTACCTCAGAGGAGCTAGTCTATCTGCAGGGGTGACCCTATTATAGACATTGGCTTGGGAACATATTACAGTGACACGGCTAGAGACAGAAAAATTTCAACCATTTGGGAGACCCTACGTCTATGGTTATGCAGGCCCAATCGTCCAACATAAGCTGGGAAAATTGGAGTATTGGAGATAGGTATTGGATGACTGAGATTTAGTTACATGGTGACCATATATGGACTGTGAGAAGTGGGTAGATGATTATTTGGAGATTCCTTATGTTATCACTTCTAGGTATCTTATCGGATGGACATGCTACATCATCGAGAGATTCCTATTGATGAGGGTGCTTAGACAGTGTGGTCGGGTGTAGGGCATAGGAATTGGCCATGTATGTGCGAAGGCAACATGATGTCACTAAGTGGGGGCTTACCTTATCTTATGATGTCGCATGTGATGAGTATCATCATTTATAGCCAATGATCTAGGACTACCATCTAGAGATAATTGAGGATTACATGACCAAGGAGTACTCACAGTACCTTAGTGGGAACCCATTTCCAAGGATCTCTAGACCTAATGAGCCAGTGCTAGCATTGGAGAATGACGAGGACAGACCACCCAAATGAAGGTGAGGTAGAGGCGGTGGAGATGAGGAAGAGGGAGATGGTGGTGATGATGACAGAGGTGGTGATGATGGTGGGGATGATGGCGGAGATGGAGGAGCTGGTGATCACCTAGGATTGGATGTTAGAGTGCCTTGCAGGAGGTGATCCTTAGTGGCAGCAACATAGGAGTGTGTACATATATAGTCTCCTTTGCAATAGCATCAGTCCTAGATCACATCATTGTATTCCTAGGTCCAGACCTTTTAGGGCTAGCTGACATAGGTGCAGGGATAGTTATAGACACATACATAGTTATTGTCATAGGTTTAGGCACAACTTTTATAGGCCCAGGGGAAGATACAGACTCTAACGGTCTAGAGAGATGTTGGTAGACAACAGCTAGCACAAGTACTGGGCCAGTGATAGGTATAGGGTTAGGTTGATGCATTGAATATTGAGAGAGATGCATTGAGATGATGGGCAGGGCAAGTATAGGCCATTACTAAGAGATTGCAACAAGCTGCGGTAGCTACCGAGTCATCAGACTATTTTTGGGAGATTTGTTGCACTGTCCAAGAGGCTAAGTTTTATAGAGGCAGGTATCATGAGGTGGTCTATCCTAGGTGGTGAGAGAGCTTTACCTAGTCTTAGTCTAATAGGTCGCAGTCTCATATAGTGAATATAGGTGTCACACAACCATTTCCTGGAGATTAGAGAGATCCAGGTGCAGGTCCATCAGGTATAGTGGGAGGTACAGGTTCAAGGATGCCCACATCATCTGGAGGGAGCACTACCTAGCTCTGATATTTGATGCTTATTATGATGTGGACATGTATACACTAATACTCAAGGATTTACTACCATTTTTTATGATGTATTTCTTCATATTTAGATATCCTTGTACATTTGACATATTTTTGAGATATATATGAAGAAATGATGATGGTTGACCTATGTGTTTATGTGTCTTGATCATGATGGATGCATTTAATTTCCTATTATGTATGCTATGTGATGTTTTTTGATGGTGATATGATATGTTATGAATGCAACATATGTTATGATTCTATGGTGTTTTATAAATGTTGAATATTATTATGTGAATGGAATATGCTAAATGCTATGTTTTTGTACTTTTCTAAGGCAAATATGTGATGAAAAATATGAAATGGATGGATGAATGGTATTCTTAATGATGGAAATGGATGAATAGAATGATTAACTAATGATGGGTAATTCTACATGTTCTTATGGATGCATGATATTATGATGTATGATATGCATGGTGCTTTGTGTTTTTGTATTTTTTGATGCAAATATATGGATGCATGTATGAAATGGATGAATGGAAATATACATATGTTGGTTTTTTGTGATGCAAATGTATGACTAAAAGTATATGAATGGAAATGATATGATCAATTCATTTTTTTTGGATTTTGATGATGTAGATATATGATCTAATGACTAGATGAATGCCAAAATGATATGATAATGTTATGAATGATGTCCTAATGCTTATGCATCTAAATGATCTTTTTGGGTGATGTCAAATGTACTCAATATGTTAATGATAGAAATAACATTGCTTGTAAAATTGTACCTACCTTGGAGAAATCTATAAATATCACTGCAACACCTAGTATGAATGCAACCTAAACATGCAAACCTAACAATGCAATGTTGTCATCTCAGTAATTAATTTATCGTGCTTGGTATCATCATTGAGCTTTTAAAATGTTGAAAGTGAGTACAAACATCGATGGTATATTTAGACCATGATGACCTGAGTACTACTTTCATGATGTTTGATAGTGCAAGTTAACACAAGAATCTAGGTATAATTGAATCGAAATGATCTGAGCATTTCTTGCATAAAAAGACAAGAGTTAATCATTTTCCTATGTAAATCTATAATGTCATCAGTGATAATTTGTAGAGCACATCCCATGATGATTCACATAGTATTAATGATCAACTCACAAACAACAAACAAAGAAAAATATCATTTTCAATCATAGCTTCTCTAGTCTCTTGACATCCTTGAGTTGCTCCTAAGAAATGATAACAATCATAATGCCAATAATTTGAACATTTGTGTGAAAGTGATAAATCTATGATTTAGAGGGTCATCACCAAATGAAATTTGTTTTTGAGTTGATAAATCTTGTTGTTGTTGGTTCAGATGGTTGGTTTTGGTGATTTTGATTAATGTTTAATATTGTAGCTTGCTTGATTGTTGTTTTTTCGCCAAGTTGTCATATTGTTGTTTGTCTATC
The DNA here is from genome assembly GCA_007258455.2 of Sequoia sempervirens. Taxonomy (NCBI): domain Eukaryota; kingdom Viridiplantae; phylum Streptophyta; class Pinopsida; order Cupressales; family Cupressaceae; genus Sequoia; species Sequoia sempervirens. The sequence goes on along the minus strand of VDFB02058242.1, from coordinate 706,494,357 downwards.
ACTTTTAAGCTCAAAGATGAATTTTTCTCTAGTGAGTTCAAGATTTTTCCCCTAGTGGAAACAAACCAATTTATTATGGATATGTACAATGATCAACAAGCCAAGGTGAGACACAACCGACACAACAAAATATGTACATGAGGCTCAAATGAAGGATTTAGATAGTAATAGAAAAAAACTAATGGTTGACACATGTTCCTATAAAGGAAGAAGCCAACTTGTCACAAATAGCTCCTATTGCCAGGTTTTCACTACTTGCCTTTTATTGCACTTTTTCAGATTTTATGATTTTTTTTGTATTTTTCCCTTTTTTGATTTTTTTGTATTTTTTCTTTTTGATTTTTTTTTTGTTGTCACTGAGATGCTTGTTTGCCAAGTTTTCACCAAGGCGACCATTTTTTTAGGAAATTTTATGAAGTTTTTGGATTTTTTCAAGACTTTTTCTGATGTTGGACTTTTTTTATGTTTTGAACTTTTTTTAGGATTTTTTATGATGTTTTGGATTTTTTTGGACTTTTTATGATGCAGTGGATGCATCATGTGTAGAATTTCTTGAGATGGAGGCTATTCATGGGCTCTTCAAATACGCCCCCTTCTGGCATGGATAGCTAGTATGCTCCTGACCCATAGACTGACACAATGAAAAAGGGTCCCAACCAATTTAGTTCAAACTTTTGTTTCTTCTCTCTATCCTATTGGTCGTGTGGGTTCTCCTTCAATACTAAATCACCATGAAATGTTTAGGGTTTCACCTTATGATTATAATTTTTGAACATTATTTGTTGGTAGGCTTTCAAGTGGTTCACTGCATGTTGGCATCATTCATCTACTAGTTCTAGTTCTTACAATCTAGATACCTGATAGTTGTCATTAGAGATGATACCCTTCAATGAAACCCAAAGTGATGGTAATTCAGCCTCAATGGGTACAATGGCCTCAGACCCATATACAAGAGCATATTGTGTGGCTCTTGTTGGTGTGTGAATACTAGTGCAGTATGCCCATAGAGCAGGGTTTAAGTGAATGTGCCAATCACGTCTAGTGTCATTGACCATTTTCTTCAAGATTTTTTAGAATAGTTTTGTTGGAGGCCTTTGCTTGACCATTTCCCTAAGGTTAATATGGTGAAGAGAAGCAATGCTAGATACTGAACTTTTCACACAATTCTTGCATGTCTTGATTTTTGAATGGTCTTCCATTGTCAGTGATAATGGATTGAGGGATGTCATACTGATAGATGATGTAATTGAGGATGAATGATGATATTTTCTTTCCTATGATGGTGATTAGGGGAACAGCTTCAATCCACTGTGTGAAGTATTCTATAGCTATGATGATAAAATTGTGTCCATTTGACAAAAATGGATGAATTTTACCAACAAGATCTAGTCCCTAGTGACAAAAGGGTCATGTGGATGCAAAAGGTTTAAGTTCTTGCGTTGGTGTGTGGATGAGATTGACACGAATCTAACACTTTTGGAATTTCTTGGTGAACTAAAAAGACTCCTCCATGTTTGTCCAGTAATATCCTAAACAAAGGAATTTATTAGCTAAGGTTAAACTTCTTGAATGAGTTCTACAAACACCCTCATGAACTTCTCGTAAAGCTATTTCAGACTCATCAGATTCCAGACATCAGAGGATAGTTCCATCAAGACCTTATTAGTATAGTACATCCATGATAATAATATGTTGGGTGGCTCGGCGAATGAAATTGTATTTTTGATTTTTATATAGGTTAGGTGAAAGGGTGTTATCTTTTAGGTAAGTATAAATTTCACCATAGACTGAGGTATTGGTATTGGATAGGTGACAAATAACTTGGGATTTGGTATCGTCATAAGCTAGGGAGAACATTTTTTCCACCAAGAACTTGTAATGGCTTCTTTTCTCTAGAATTTATAACAAGGAAGAAATAGTAGCCATGGCATCGATGACTTTATTATCCACTCTTGAAATCTATTCAAATTTGATATCCACAAAGTATTTCTTGAAATCATCCATAATTATTTTTTAGGGAATCAATTTTTCATCCCTTTTTCATAATCATCATTGAATTGGTTAATGACCAGCTGAGAATCTTCATATACTTGCAATTCTAGGATTTTCCATTCTATAGCTGTTTTAATGTTGATGATTAATGCTTCATACTATGCCATATTGTTGGTACAAGTGAGCACCAATCTATACGATTTTGGTATGGTATGTCCTTGTGGAGAGACAAATAGGATTTTGGCCCCTGATCCATCAAAGTATCATGTCCACTATTTTGCAGCCAAGGTAAGGACATCAGTGTCTAGAAATTAAATGTGTAAAGGATGAGTATTTGGTAGAGGTTCCTCTATTAATTGGTCAATGATAGCTTGTCCTTTTATTTCTTTCCTATCTACATATTGGATGTCAAATTCACTTAGTATCATAACCCACTTGGCCAGTCTTCTAGTTAGGTTAGCTTTGCTAAGAAGGTATTTGAGTGGAACTATTTTGGCTATCAACTTGATGGTGTGAGTTAGCATGTAATGTCGTAGCTATTGGGTGGAAAAAACTACTACCAAGCAAGATTTTTCAATGGAGGTATAGTTTATCTCATAGCCATTTAGTGTTTTGCTGATGTAGTAAATTGCCCTCTCTTTCCCTATTGAATCTTCTTGTGCTAATAGGGCTCCCAATGATGTATCAATTGTTGTGATGTATAACAAGAGTGGTTTTCCTTCTTTTGGTGGTACTAAGATAGGTGGATTCATTAGATATTTTTTCAATTATTTGAAGGCTCCTTCACATTTCTCATCCCATTGGAAAGAAACATTTTTATGTAGTAGGTGAGTGAAAGGATGGGTCTTGTCTGACAATTATGAAATAAACCTGCAGATTGATTAGAACCTTCCTTGTAGAGATCTTAATTGGCTAATGTTTTTTGGTGGTGGCATTTCCATGATAGCTTTAACTTTGGTTGGGTCTACCTCAATTCCCTTTTTTGAGACTATGTACCCTAGGATTTTGGCAAACGTCACCCCAAACACACATTTTTTTGGGTTCAGTCGTACATTGAATTTCTCAAGTCAAGTGAATTTTTTTTCTAAGATCTCTAAGTTTCCTTCTTTAGTATATGATTTAGCTAATATATCATCCACATAGTCCTCCATGAAAGTATGCATCATATCATGAATTTTTTTTGTCATGGCACACTGATAAGTAGCTCCTACATTCTTCAATTTGAATGGCATGTCATTCCAACATAATGTTCCCCACAGATAGGTAAAGGTTGTCTTCTCTTGATCCTCTAGAGCTATCTTTATTTTATTATACTCGAAAAAACCATCCATAAGTGATAACATGACATGTCTTATTGTTAAGTCTACTATGATGTCTATGTTAGGTAGAGGAAAATCATCTTTAAGAGAATCTTTATTAAGATCCTATATTTTTGTATAAATACGAATGTTGTTATCAGGCTTTGAGACTGGTACAATATTGGAGATCCACTTAGCATAGTCAATGGGCCTAATGAATCCTACATCTAACAACTTCTTCAGCTCTACTTTTCCTAACAAGGCATATGTGGGTGCATTTTCTGTTAGCTTCTACTTGACTAGTTTTACTCCTGGTGGTAAGGATAGATGATGCATGATGAGTTATGGATCAATCCTTGGCGTGTCAACATATGAACAAGAAAATTTGACTTGTTTTTCTATGAAAAATTTGAGGAATCTTGGATTTTCTTGGTCTATAAAAGATGCCACCAGATGGATGGTCTTTACTATCTCTTCACTATTGATATTGATAGACTATGTGGGTTAAATAAATACCTTTGATCTTTCCTAAAATTGTTTTAGGAGAGTATCAAATCTTCCATCCTTTGATTCTTTAGAGATATTTTCACCATTGGATGCACTCTTTGTTTTTAGTTTTTATAGATCTGATACTATCATTGAATGGTTTTCACCATCAAATCTATTTCATGTATTATTCATTTTGCAATTGGAAGATTTGATACTCCCCTATTTGGAAGCTTTGTTATGATGTTCAATGGTGGAATCTATTTTAGGATTGTTGGCACAAAGGAATTTAACAATGGCATCATCATTTGAGAAAGTAGGGATGTCAAATGGCTCGGTTAGGTCCTAATCTATGAGTTTGGGATGTACTAGTGATAAGAAGTCACCAGACTAGTTGAGGTCAGAGATGGTAAGAGTCCTAATGGTGGTGTCTTCAATTTTTCCAATAGAAAAATCAATCTCTATAAGGTAACTCTCCTCTAAACAATCGGTTTCACTCCGAGTTGAATCATCTTTGCTAGAATCATCAATGTGTTGTGATCCTAATTCAAATGGTCTAGAACCTAACAATTTCCCTCCTCAAGTAGGGGTGCATATTTTTGTACCACATCAATGTCCTTGTAGTATGTGAGAGTCTTCTAATAGTCAATACCACTCATATTCATTGGAATCAATCTCATGATCATAACTAGCTTGTAATTGTAAGATTCTTTCAACCACCTTCTGAGTCATCTCTTCTTTTGTATCTTCTTTATAACCCAACCTAGTCTTGTCTTTTGGATTGATTAAGAGGGGTTGAATTGATTCTACAATTCCTTCCTTTCTTTTTCCTACAGGACCTTTTCCCTCATATTCCATCTTTTCTAAAATAGTGAAGCCTTTTCCATATTGTGTTGTTTGTACATTTATAGTTATGTTTGGGATTCTTCTTCATCCTTATAAAGCTAGTTTAGAACATATTTTTCTTCTACTTCATCAACCATAGTGATTTATTTTACAAAACAACGATCAAAGAGTGTAACTAGTGGTGATTTTTGCTATGTTGATGTTGAGGGTTGCCCATATGACTTCAGGGAAGAGAAGTGTGAAAGAAATAGAGATTGTTTAGTGAAGTATTCACCAACATCTTTATCATTAACTTGGAATTTCTTCTCAATTTTTTTGACAAGGCATTCAATTTGGCTTCATGATTTGAGGATGTGGAAGGATCAACTTCTTCTACTCAAATTGTTTAGACATGGAGCTAGATTGACCTTTATGATTTGAGGAAATGACCACTGGTTTGGATGGAGAACTTGATTGAATTTTATCAATGGAAGGGACGGGAGTAAAAGTTTCTCTGGTATGAGGCACAAAGATATCTTGGATAGATTTCAGGGTATTGCAATACTTAGGACTATTTGAATAAGATGAGATGGTGATTTCTTGGCCACCACAAGGACATTTCAAACATTGGTGGTATGTTGACGGGACCGCTTTCATTTCATGGATTCATGGGCAACCCAATAGTATGTTGTAGGTAAAATCCTTGTTTAAGACTTGGCAGATTACATCTTTTTGAATCGGTCCTACTTGAATAGGTAAGATAATCAATCCCTATGAAGATCTTTCCTCATCATCATTTGATTTTATTGTAATATTTTTCTTTGAATTACTTGCATTCTCAAAAAATCCCAAGGCAGAAACAAGATTTAAATTACATATATTCAAGTCAGCTCCTCCATCTATTAGGATGTGTTTGACATGATGTTTATGAATTAGGACCTCAATATGAAGAGCGGTATTATGGGGATGAGAAATAGACGTGTCATCATTTTCTGAGAAGGATAAGCAATGTGGCACAGTCAAATGTCCCACCATGGCTTCAAATTTACAAACTTCTAGATTTATTGGTACTATTGTGTCCACTAGGGATTTTTCCAAAATCTCTTTGTGGGTAGGTGAAATTTTGAGCAATTCCAATATCGATATTTCTGCAGGGATCTTTTGTAATCTGTCCACTATGCTATATTGATTGGATGAGGTAGACAATGTTTTAAATGAACTTCCATTTAGGACATATTTGGCATGTGCTCTTGTGGTCACGTTTACTAGAATGTTGTCTTGTTTCCCATTGATTTTAATGACATTGAATTGAGTATCAATTGTAGTTATATCTAGTTTGATGTCATTAATTTAATTTTTAAGGATGATGATGTCTTGTTCTTGTTCAATTGGAATGTCATAGATTGGATCATTGTTTGCAATAATGTCTTGATTGTCATTAGTTTTGATGTTATTCATTTGATCTCCCACTACTGAGATATGATTTATGATAGTATCATGGACATAGTTTATGTTCTTCCCATTGCTATTTGTTGTAGAGGAATCCCCTTTCTCATAATTCGGTAAAGGATTTTTAAATGCTCCATGATCTGCATTTTTTTGGGGTCCTTCTATTCATATGACTTTGTCATATATTAAATCTTGTATCTTATGTTTCAATTGCATGTAGCTATTTGTTTGATGACCTTTGCATTGATGAAATTCACAGTAATAGGCATCATTCCACCATGACGATTTTACTTTTGGTTCAAAGCCTCAAGTTTCAAGTAGTGTTATGAGGTTATTTGCAAGAAGTTCACTCAATGCAGGTTCATGTGATTGATCCAAAGGTGTGAATTTTTTGTGGTTTGATTTTGTTTGATAAGGTGGAGGTTTGGATGTGGTGTTACTTTGACTGTGGTTGTTTTGATTGGTAGATTGGTTGACATTTTGATTAGTGCCTTGATTGATGTTTTGATCAGTCTTGGTTTTGGTTCCTGATAGATTAAAGACCAGTTTCACATTGTGTGTTTCGGTGACACCATCATTGGAATTCTCGTTCCTTGTCCAAAATTTGGGTTTCTCATTGTTTGATGGTTAGAAGAGATAGCATTGTTTGATCCTTCATTGTGAATTTTCAATACCCCTCTTTTTACTAAAACTTCTTCAATTTTGAGACTATTTTCTACCATCTTCTCAAAGCTAGGGGGACATTATAATTGCAACCTATAGCTCATTTCACTGTTAAGGTTATCAATAAAAATCTCCATCTTTTCTTGTTCAATTATGGGATGATCATATCAAGAAAATAACCTTCTCCACCTTTGTAAGAATATGAGATAGGATTCCCTTGTTTTTGTTTTCTATTACAAAGATCCTTCATGGTTATCTCATGTGAAATGTTAAATGAATATTGCGTAATAATTTTGTTGACAAGTTCTTCAAAGGATTTTATGTCTAGTTGTAGTTTCAAAAACCATTCCATATAGTGGCCTCCCAAGGTATGAGGAAAAAGTATCATCAAGTATGTGTCCTCATGAGAAAACTCAAGACTCATTGTTTGAAATTCTCACACATGGTCTATGGGCTTAGATTTTCCATTGTATTTGTCATACTTTGGTAGGTCACAATTTGAGGGAAATCATATCATGTTTAAATTTCTATCAAACGGGTAGGGATAAATATCTTGTAACAAGTACCTTTTAGTAGTCCCTCCTTGCATGTCTTTGAATTGTTGTTGAAGGTTATCCATTTGATGTGTTAGGGCAGCCATTTGATTTGTATTTGATGTTTGAATGTCAGCTTTCATTGGGGTTCCTTTCAATTTATTGACATCAAAATCACTTGGTAACTTGACCCCTTGGTTTGCTAACATTAGAAGGTATTTTTCTCCATCCTTTTCAAAGATTCTCTCTAGGAATTTATAAAATTTGGTATCTTGGTTTGCTTGTTCTATTTCCTCCTTTGTTATTTCTTCCATTTAATTTTGAGAAATTTTGTGAAAGGGATTTTCTTCTAGTTCACCCATGGTATTTTGAGATTCAGGTTCCTTATCCTTAATTTTTTTCTTTTGGGACCTTGTAAAAATGGGCATGCAAATGATGAAGGTTTGCTAAATTTTGATCGTTGTTTAGGAGTGCCAAGGAATACCTAAGTTGAATAGAATAATTAATCCTATTGATGGGACCAAGGTAATAAAATTTGATGTAAATTATATTGTTTCTTGATGAAGGATGATTAATCCTGATGGGGAAACTCAACTTGATGATCAAATTTGGATTTTGATGATGATTGGGAACTTTTAGACATTTGATCAAAGTTTAGGTAAAGGATTTCACTTGTAAAGGTCAATTTTAACAAGTTTAGACTCTAAGGAACCTAAGGAATAATTATTAACTTAAGAAGATCTTGAAATTTTGGTCTGAACTGTGAAACGAGGGATAGATTTCCTTCCTAGATGAGATGATCAAATCTTTAGAAGAGTCTTGGATTTTTACAATAGAAAAATGAATATAAGTTGGGATTGTTCTTTGAAGCTCTTTTGTAGAAATTGAAGACCAATCTCTCTCTAAATTCATAGAGCGTTGAAAGACGTTTTTGATGAGCTTTTGGACTAAGAAATATGGATTTTGGTTTCTAGATTTCAATATTTCATGAATTATTTGATAAAGAACATGTTTAGACTCTATTGTACTTGAGGGATGATTCTAGATTGGAAAGGATTTTGAATTATGGTTTCAAAATGTCAAATAGGAGTCAAATTCAACTCTCTGGCTATGAATTTTGGTGGATGTTCCATAACATTTAGTGTATGCACTAAAAGGTAGATGTGATATAGCATGGATTGGATGCACCAAAAAAAATTTTAGATGCGTTGTAGAATCAGGTAAATGCACTAGGGAGCAACTCAAATGTGCCAAAGTTTTAGGTGGGTGCGCTACAAAATTGGGTAAATGCGCCACAAAATGAAAGGGATGCACTGGTAAATTGGTTATATGCATTGTAATAGAAGGTTAATGTGTGTGAGAAAATATGTGAATTAAAGTAATCAATAACACACAACATATGCAATGTATTACATTAAGGAAATCTAAATTAACAACACAATTTGATAAAATTATTCCTTAAAGCCATTCCATCTTCCTTTATTCTTAAGGATCCTAGCAATAGTGCTCTCAAATCTTAATTATGCACTGAATTATAGGGATGGCACCTAAGAAATGAATATCCATTAAACTAGAATGTAGAAACTATATATGTACCTACATAATTTTGATGTTTTTGATTAATAATGGACTAAATGACATGCTAAATGGTGAATTGTTGTATATAGAATGCTAATGAAATGATGGAATGCTAAATTAAACTAGTGGAGATTCTATTAGAATGATTCTAAATACTCTATGAAAACTAAGACACATCTAAGAATGTATCCATGATTCTAATTTACTTGCTAAACTATTCTAAATGTTGAATCAAAATGCAAACTAAGCTCTCAAATGCTAAGATGATTTTTGCAGAGTAATGGTATGCAATTCTCTCTTATTAAAAGTTGTAAATGAGCCTTTATTTATAGATTTCACTAAGGCATCAGGTGAGTTGGCAGCAATGGACGATCAAGATTCAATCTGGAGAGATAGACGATGAGAAATGAGGAAGTTGGAGAGAATTAAGGAAGTTGTCCCCTTTAATAGAACAATCTTGCCAAGTGTAGAAAAGAATAAATGGAGAGAACAAGCCATGTGTCCTTGAGGTGGTTGAGATTGTGTAGGGTAAATACCCATTTTAGAAATTAGGAATAATTATTTTCATGTGACACATGGTGAGTTGGAAGATGATGTGGAAGGAGGTTAGAAGAATATAGAGAAATGTGACAAAATTTGAATTAAAAAGTCAAATTTAATGAGAGGGAATTAATAAAAAAAAAAAATTACTTAAATTTGTCCATTTAATTAAATCATGAAGAAAGCGGTTTAGATAAAAGGAATTAAGAAATAAGAACTATATAAATAAACTTTACAATTTATTTATACAATAGAGGAAATAAAGATTTTTATTAATCAAATAACTAGTATTCAATTAATATTCTCTAGACCAATTTTGGATGTATACACAAGTAATTTTAGATATTTTATTTTATATAAATTCTATATATTAAATCAAGTTCCATATTATAGATTTATATTTATTATGTTAAATATGTTTATAACAAGTTTTATCATTTTAAATATATGATAAAGTTTTTTAGCTATATAAAATTTAAATAAGTTTACTAAAAAAATTGTAGAGAGAAAGAATTGAGGAAAAATTTTGATGTCAAATTGTGGAGGGAAAAAATGAGATTGATTTTTTAAAAATATCCATTTATTTAGACTTTCAAAACAATCTTGCTCTAATTAATTGGATAAAGGACAAACAAATTAGAGGAAAAAAAGGTGAACGAGATTTTTCTTTTCTTTTTAATAATTATTTCATTTAAATTTTTAAGAGTATTTTGAATAATTTCATTATAGCTTCTTCAATCTCTTTAAAAATAATTTCAATACAACTTCTTTAGAATAATATCTATCATATATGATATGTTGTAGAATGATTGAATTTTTTTGTTGTATAATAGGTGGAGTCAATTTTAAAGAAGTAAAAAATGAAGAATATTTCATATAATTTATGTGTGGAGTTGGATGAAGAAATACAGCCATATCAAAAATGAAATACAATGAAGAATTATGATATAGATGAAAATAATTTGAGAATATTGGGCCGAAATCATATATATATATGGGCGAACAAAAATTTGCATCCTCTTGATCCTAAAAAATATGATTACCCTAAGTTTGATACTATTACCTGGGCTTATAAAATTTGTATGCAATGGGGAAAGTGGATTGTTAGGGTATTGCAAGAGGCTTGAAGGAAACAAAGAAAATTTTGAGAAAGACAAATTATGTAGAAAATAAGATCCTTGAAATGGATAATAAAGTCTTTAATTTAGTTGATGTGAACAAGAGGTTAGAACATAAGTCTATTGGACATTGGAAATTTTGAAATACAATGGTTCAAGAAATCCCATTATTGAAGAAGGAAAATATAGATTTGAAGTTCAAAGTTGAAGCTCTCAATAAAGTTATTAAAAAAATGAAGAAAACTCCTCTAGGAGGAAGGATGAGGATCAAAAATTTAAATAATATTGTGTCTCTAGTACCTTCAGGGGGTGGTTTCAAAAAGAGAGTTCAAGCTATGAAAAGTATAATTGATCCTACAATAATTGAGTGAACTATAGATAGAAGCTAGAACTTAGCCTCACTTATGAAGAGTCTATTTTAAAAAGATGAGATATTGGAAATGATTCATCAACCTCAATGTGCTACATTAAGAAAAGTTTTGGTTGATGAGATAATAAAAGATTTATCATGTTCAATTAATGCTAATGATGTAAAAGGAGCATGTGGCAATACAAGAATTAGTAGGAGGGGATATTAAGAAATTTTTAAGGCATTATAGACTAGAATATTAAATACTCGGATCACTAAGGTTTTTTTACCTTGCCCATCTCATGTTAGAGTGGAATGGTCTAACATGAACAAAGAAGTTCAATATTTTTTTGGAAGTATGTTTCACATCCAGGCATCAAAGGATAATTTTCAAAGGAAACAACAAATACATATTGGAAGGGAAGTCTCAATTACTTTAAATCCAACAAACAATGTTTGGTTTGAAGCTAAATTTTTTTTACAAGCTATAGTAAGGTATTATGATATTTCAGTGGGGGAGGTAAATGGAAAACTTGTATTCATCATAAAATTAGATGAGATGGAATTGATAAATAGTTTCAAGTATGAAAGAGTTTCAATTACCTAAATTAATAGAGCATTAAATCCAAATATTCATGTTACTGATGAAACATGCTTTCCCGTACAATTAGAGAATCACATTTGGTGGCTTGGCTTGTTTAGAGTAAACAAGGAATTCTATGAAGATCTAAAATGGGTTTTCGAGCAAACTGAGATACCATCCATGATTTCCTCTCATATGATGGGGGAGAAACTTTAAGTGGATGGGTACAAATCATATAATGTTGAATGTCATATGGTTGCTAACTTGAAAACATTGAAATGCATGTATAATATCAATCATGGAGCAAATGCAAAGCATAGTTGTATTTATTGTATGCATTCTTGAGACAAGTCAAAAGAATTAAATGGAAGATTTTGTAAAGGTATATTAAGTTGTGACCAAGGATTACATCCTAATAGAGAGGAATTTGATCCAAATTTAAAGCCAATTCTCTAAATTCCACTGAAAAGAGTACACATATTCACTCTTCATGCTTTTGTAAGAATGATTGATAAACTTGTTTTTTTATCAATTTTATTTGCATGGAATATAAAAGAGGAGGCATAAAAATCCATAAAATCAATTGAAAGGGTATTGTCAGATGCATGGCTACATGGAGGTAATGTTCATATTGAAAAAGATATGAAAATTTTAGGGGCTCATGGTAATGTTCCATCAAAGCCATCAATGGGAGGTGATAAGGCTCAACATTTTATTAAAAAATTAGACTACCAAAGAAGTAGAAGGGCTCAATGGGAAATATATAAGGATCTAATCAATGTAGAGGATGATCAAAATGAAAAAGGTTCCTCTCAGTTGAGGAAAATAAAGGCATGGGGTTCATTATCATCTTTGTTCCCTTTGATGAACAAGGAAAGATTCATTGAAGGTGATGATACACGATTTATTGAAGTTGTAACAAAGTTTACAAAGGATTTTATTCTAGCATGGGGAGAAAATGAAATCAATCATTACATGGTAAGAATTCATATAATTTTTTAATTTATTATATGTTTTGTTAGAACTGTAAAATTTTGAAAATTTTATAGTTATTTATACATGAGTTTCCAAGTTAGTCCTTACCACTAGCACAAAAATCCTCTCTTCATAATATTTTTTCCCATACTTTTTCATGTGGTCCCATAGAATTCATCTAGCCCTGAATATTTCACTATATAATTGATATCGACAAGAGATGGTGAGGGTCTTCCCGATCCATGAAGCATTATTTTTACTAATGTGTATCTTTTGTAGTTTGTCAGCAAGAGTTTAGGAGTGTCATAATGATGTGATTTCATCTATAGAAACATATCGACAGGATGTAATTCATTGTCTCAGCGATAGAAAGATCATATTGGCAAGAAATTCATCATCGAAATAAGTCATAATGAACTCATATATGTCTTACCGACTAGCGCACAAGGAGACATATCGGCCAGACTAAAAGTCATCAGAATGGAGTCTTATTGAATGCATCCGGTCTTGCTGACAAAGCATAAAGGGATTCTATAAAATGATTATCAGGATGAAGTCATGTAGTCTTGCTGACCCATATGTCACGCTGATAGGATTATGTGGGTAAAGGACTTGGCAGTATGAACTAATTATTGGCGAGACTAATTTCATTGGAGAGAGATATGAGAGTCACATGCAAGTGTTGTTTCATCAGTGAGAAAGTAATTGTGTCTCAACGACTAGAAAAATACCATGGGATGTATCTCGATAAGACACAATATAATCTATGGAACATCTCCCCAAATTAAAATGTCACAGTGATATACATGAGACCTAGAGGATAGCTATCAGTGAGACTCCAAATGTTGATGAGACTACGAGATTTTTTGATGAATGGTTTAATGAATGTTGCTAAAAGCTATTGCCCAAGATTTGAAAATGTCTTGCTGATAACAATATATGATCTGATAATGTAATTTTTGAAAAAGGACTTACTGCACTCATGTTTTAGCTAACACATTAATGGTGCGACAGAGCATAATAAGGAGAATTCAATTGGAAACATTATTGTTGAATTGATAATGGAAGAATCAGAAAGGCGAATGAAGAATTAGGGAATTTTCTCAGTCTGAAGGTTTCGAGCAAAATATAGTAAGTTCTTGTGTCTTAGTTCTACTAATTTTAACTTCTGTAATTTTGAAGAATGGAATCCCCTAGCTCAGGAAAATAAAAAAGCAAAAAACATGGTGACTCAAAATTAAATAGAACATGAGGGCATTGAACGAAGATTAAATCAAGACCTCATTGACCAGTTACCTGGCTCTGGACCTAAAGCCAAGTGATCTGCTCAACTTAGGGTAGAAATAGATAAATTGGATGATAAATGTAGACTCATAGGAGATGTTTAAACTCCAATAAGAGGGTATGAATTGTTTAACTTTCACTATCGCAAGAGAAATCATTTTGAACCAGTATGCAACCCGTGGAAGCTTAATTTAGGAAAGCTAGTGTGCCCTAATGTATTTGTAAATACATAATTGGTAAAATTGTTAGCTATTCATAATAACTCAAAGCTCAAAGCTATATGTGACCCATCCGAGAAACCACAAATACACTTATCAGAAGATGCAATAGGGGAGGTTTTCAATTTGGAAGGGATTTGCAATGAAAAGATCATATGTGAAGAATTGGAAATGGAGTTCAAGAGAATGGATACAATTTATAAGGGTTGGAGGTTGCCAATTCATAGGATTAGACAAAGTGGCAAACTAGTTCCTCTACAGGATAGTGATAGACCTCCTTTTCATGTTGACCTATTTGAACCCTATATGAAGTATACTTATTTCTTAGTAGGTTAGGTATTGGGAATGGATGTCCCTAAGTATATGTCAATTGTGCCCATGATAATTTCCACAGATATCCAATACCACAAATCTAGACCTTTTGACTATGCTTCATACATTTTTAAGGGGCTTGATTTTGGATTGATAGCAATAAAGGGTAGAGCTTCTATTTTTCATCTCAGGCATTATTCATTATTGATGCACATAGTGTTATATTTTGGGTAGGAGTTAGGATTGTGGCCCCAAGAAATGAGAATTTCTCAATTTGACAAGGATGGCATGACCTTACTTGTTCAATTGTGGATGACTGTCTGGGATAGTAGATTTACTAATTCTAGTTTTATTCACTTTGAGGAGTATTTTGTGAAGAAATTGTACAAATTGTACAATCATCCATGTGATTATTCTTTATTTGAAGAGATAAAGAGGTTTCTTTGGCCAAATGATTTCAACAGGACAATTAGTCATAATTGGGGAGATTGGTATTGCTTGGAGGGTGCTACTATGATTAGGGTTTATGGGTTTGAAGATATCCCATTCATTTTTCCAAAAATAGTACCAAACATAATTGCATATTTGGAAATTGTCTGACAGATGGACTATTCCAGTGTTATGAATTTTAGCTCCATTGGAAAGTAGGCTTTTGTTGATCATGTTTTTTGCACAATAATAGCCAGAAAGAATATGATATCCTATCTCTCTTGAAAGGTAAATCTCTATTAGCAAGCCTCAAGAGGTAACCCCAAGGTCTCTAATGTTAGGTCTTGACAGTGCATAAACAACTTAGTAACGAAATTTGAAAATGCTGGTAATCACAATGGGACCTTACTACAAGCAAAATACTAAATCAATTTTATCAGATCTAATAATCTGATGGTGCTTCAATCCTAGTTTTAACCCAATAATCAAAGAAATAGAAAAAGAATAAGGGATGCAAAGAGATTTTTAAACTTAATACTAAACCTAAGATTTAACAATGAAAGTAACCAATACTCAAAATGGACCAATCCCTCAAAAATTGATTTATACTTGACCAAGATAAATCTACAATCTCATAGAAAATAGTGCAATCTTCTGAGGTGTTAAGGTTTTCAAATTACGAACACTCATTCAACAACCTTATAGTAGTTATAATGAAAAAATCATCACAATCGAACTAAGCACATTGAAATATGAAGTCCAGGTTAACTTTGCAAAGCAACTAACAATCAGTTGGTTGTGAAAAGTATGGACTGAAGGATTGCTGCAACATTCAAGTATTAAATCACAAACATTATTAAATCAAATCAAATCTAAGCATGAACCTTCTCAAAGCAATTTTAAGGATAGAATAATTGGAACCATGCAAAACAAAAGAAACAAGTATGGTACCAAATCACAATGTAATTTCTTGTATTCAAATTATTCACTGTAGCAACAATTCTAGCTTTCTTTTACAATATTTGCTTGAAGGAAACTACCTGCTAACTTACTCTACTTCTAACTAGCCCTGCTCTATATTCTGGTTACAAATTATGATCTTCTAACTATTTCTAGCTGTTCTAACCCTTTACAAATGAGGCAACATGCCCAATATATAGAATTCCTTAGAAATCCATCGGCTAGGAAATGGTTTTGCAGCAATAACTCAGCACAACTACCTAGCCAAGAGAGTCTTCGAAATGGGTCAAACATGCATTAAATGCACATCTCATTGGAGTCGGCCTTGGATCTGTAATGCAACTCGGGTGATGTGCAGGAAGATAATAAGGAAGCATGAGTTGCACCGCAGCCTATCATTAGCTCCCTTCCCTATGATCCGCGCTATGATCTGGCTCTTCATGTACCCTCAAGAACGCCATGTCCAAGTCGGCCATAGGTGGCAGAGGAAAAACCCTAAGTTTCCTCTTGATGGATGCAATCTAGTCACTTGAGTTTTTGATTGACTTATCCCATTCTACCTTATACATTAGGTACTTGTCAATAACCGCAAGGTAGGTGGCTGCGTCATCCAACTAGTGCTCAGAGATGGACCCATCATCAAGTGGTGCATAGACATCATGCCACCATTCTCTTAACTTCTCTAAAATCATATACTTAGGCACGATCTTCCTTCATCCCGTCATGATTTCGAAGAAGGCCATGCAACCATCATAGACACCAACTAGGGTATCATCAATATGCTTCTTTTGTTTGTAAATATTTTTTAGTAATTTTTGTCTGATTTGCAATGCCTCGAACCATTCCCATGGTTTAGCAGCTCTAGAGGAGGGAAGAATTTCGTCACTCACCAACTTGTCCCTGGTGTACTCCATAATAGTCCTAGTTTTTTGCAGAAGGAGATTCGTATCCTCCTTGTCTTGTGCCAACACCATCTTCAATTGCTCAGTCATCATGATAGCATCCTTCCTTGTCGATAGGATCTCCTTAATACCTTCATCACCCTTAATTTGCACCCCTTTCAACCAAATCGCAGTGGCAATAGCAGACGCTTTCATCTTTTCCAGCTCGGTGATGGTTTCCTGAGGTAGAGGATTGGTAGTAGAGGAAGAAGGGTTAATGGACTATAGTGGCTTCGTTAATTCCTCCAAGCACTTCTTGAGATTCTCATTTTATTTCTTCAACTCCTACTTGGTCTTCATCTCCTTCCTCAACCTATCCACAATGACTGCGCTAGAGCCCTCATAATCCTTAATGTCCTGCTTGATGGATGTAGGCCCAAGATTAAATATCTGTACATTATAATAATTTCCAACCACATCATCTCTATTTTTATCTAGAACAGGGGTAGCAATATGGACAACCCTGTTATGCACCTCATCTCTTTCAACCCTCGAGATCACTCTAGCTTTCTTTTTACCCTTGTCCTTTCCTATCTTAGCTAGTAGTGCATCCCAATTCGGTGGACTATCTTTCACAACCACTTGTTTTCTCTTTATTTCTCTCTTAAGACACTCAAGGACACTGGACTCCAGTTGTTGCTCAGCCTACTGATCCTTAAGTGCCTCCTCATTCAAATTTTGTTCATCAGGAGTTTCATCTATTTTTCCTTCTTCCTCCTCGACCTGCTCCTTCTCATGTTCAGGTGATGGGACCTTTTCTGCCTCTTCTTCCCTTGGAGGAGATCAAAATTCTTCATTTGTGACTAGAGTTCCTGCATGCGCAACCAAGGGGGATTGCATTAATTTTCCAATCTCAGCCTCCACATTGTAGAGTTCACCTTCATGAAACTCTTCCCCTTTAGTATCTGGATGACTCTCAGCATCCCTTGACTCACTTGGTTTTCTTTGAGCTTTGTGAGCGAGAGGCACATCATCATGTTGCTCCTGATGAAGAGTGGCAGTAGGAAAATCTGCCTTAGGCACATCATTCCTGGGAGAGGGAGTACTAGACCTCCTTGTATATACCTTTTCTTTCTCCTCTGAACTTTCAACATTCATAATTGGTGGGGAAATTACCTCCTCCCCAGCCTTGGAGCTTGCCTTCTCTGATAATTTTACAATCCTTCTTCTCTTCAGCATAGGAGCATCAGTCTCGGGATTCTACTCTTTGAATTCCTTCTATTCAGACCTTTTAGTTCTTGTCCCCCTCTTAGCCTTTGGTCTCCTCTGCTTCTCTATTTCTTGGACCTTTGTTTCTCGAACACCTTTTGTCTTGACCTTGGTTGTGGAGTCCAGTTTTCCTTTACCTTTAGGATCTTGTTGCCTTGTGGACTCCTCAAAAGTGGAGTGGGAATCAAAGTCTCCAATCAGGTTATAAGTGCATTTCACTCCTTTATTTTCCAACTCCCACATAGTGTGTTTGAGCCACAACTTGGTAACTTTAATGACTAGCTCCATCAGTTGCTTTAGTTCTATTTGCTCCTCCTCTAACCAGTCTACATCACCAATCAGCCTATCCTTTACTGCCTTAGGCATGATCTTGAATTAAGTCCCCATCATCCTCCAATTGATCAGGCACTGCCCTTATATTATACAATTGGATTGCATCCACTGAAAACTGAGAGAATTTCTTCTTAATGACCTCATATTCATCACCACAATTGGCCTAGTAGTCCTCTAAATTAACCTTATGGCCATATTCTCTACTGGCCTTCTTTTGATCTTCTCTTATGATGTAAAATCTGGATATCTCAGAGTGGAAAGACAAGCCAAGAGTACTCATTTCTTCTTGTGAAGCTTGGGAAGAACCAATGGAAGGACAAACCTCACCAGTGCCAATCCTTAGGGGAAAATCCCCACCAAATCCAGTCTTATGCTTGTCCTTCTTGACGATGGCATCAAAATCACAAATTTGTCTTGTTACTTCCAACAATATAATGTGGTCAGTGGGGTACCTTGGAAGTCTGTATGGAGCTTTCTGGAAGCCATCAATCTGAATGTAGGAGAAGGTTGGGAACTGAATAAACCAAGTTCCATATTTCTTGATGAGCTCCTTTGCTTGATCTGAAATTTTGACATGCTCTGCTTCCTAAAGCATTCTGGTAATGTGCATGGTAAATGCATCATTTTCCCTCTTGTAGTTTGAACCTCTCCAGTGCAACTGAGGGAAAAATTCATAAATAATATTCTACCCAAAAAACCCTTTTGTATCCAATCCTCTGTAGGGGTGGAATCTAGCTAGTGCATAGACCAAATATGAGGTCATTGTGAAGGTCTTTGTCTGCAACACATTGGACAACTGCTTGTGAATTACTTGGCTAATGACCCCTACCCAATGGTAGTTAACATTTTCCTGCTCCATCCTTACAATCGCATGGCACATCCAATTCTCAAATGTACCAGCACTCCTCAATCCAAGCACCCTACTAAGAAAGGTGATGGCATCATAGTATTCCTTCTTGAATTTTGCTCTAAACAACTATTTTGGTAGCTTAGAATAGTGGGACTTGGGCTTCTCCAGCCAGGAGTTGATAAACTGTTGTGATCTCACAGTCTGGTCATCATAGAACTCCTGAGCTTCCTCAATGGTGAATCCCACCACATGAGATATGTTTGGCATGTTGAAGGTTTGGGCAATGGAGATTGGGTTGAGATTGGCAATGACGAGGGAGCAAACCTGAGACACAAAAAACACTCATAGAATAGAGAATAATATTTTATTCAATATTATGAAATTCTTACATGCAAAGGATCTCAAATCCCCGAGCTCTATATTACATGCAAATTACAGACTTATACAAAATTACCTAGATTCCCCTTTCGCAACATGTGAACTCTTTTCCCCAAAAAGTTACTCAAAAATAAAAAACAAGCCCATAAATAGACCCATTTCGGTTTGGAACCAAAAAAAACCTTCAAGATAAGATTTTTTTGGTGGTTTGGCACCAAAATTATAATTAGAAATTCAAGTTTAAATTCATAGTTGAAAATTAGCACATTTCTAAAATATGCACCAACTTCCGGAAGCCATAAATTTTAATCTGACCGTTGGATCTTCAATGATAATACCTTTTCGAAAAGCTCTCGAGAAGATGATTTTTTTGCAAAGTAGAGCCTACAACATCTACTTTGGTTTTTTTGCAAATTTTCAGGCCCATCGGGGACCGTTTAGTGCCTCAAACTGAGCTCGAAAGGTTTTTCAGGGCAAAAAGCAGAAACTATAACTTGAATAACTTTTAGACCGTGAATGATCTTGACCTTATTCTTTCACTAAAATTTGTATTTTTTGCATCTTGAACCTTCCCATAAATTTCTGTCTTCCCACACCTTCAAATTCAAACCTGCTAAAAATAGCAGTTGAGCAGAAAATGCAGAAAAGCAGTTTTGAAAGTTGGAAACTCTTATTCGACGAAAAGGGTATCCAGAAATGTAAAAACACCTACAAAAATCAAACAACAGGAACATAAATGGAAAACATCTTTTTGGGTGATGCAAGATTGCCCTCACACCACTGGATGCTCCTGCATCGGACACCCAGGGCAATTTGAGAAGTGACCCTGTCACGTCTCAGATGGTTGAGGAAAACCCAGATGGTCAACCTCTGCCTTAGATAGCCAGGATGAATCTTCCACAAGCCTTCCTTTCCACTTCACCAAATATTCTTCATATTGCCTGTTTCTGGTACTCCTTCCCACATGGCTATCTAGGATTTCTTCAATCTACTCCTTCTCTGAAGTAGGTGCTAGAATGCCACACTATTCTATTGTTGGTACTTCCTCTGTGCCACCTTCATGATACTCTATCAAATTTGAAATATTGAACACAAGGGAAATATTGACTCCATCTGGCAACTCTAGCTCATATGCATTCCCTAATTCATGCCTCTTCACAATTTTACAGGGACCAAACTTCTTCATCTTCAGTTTGTTATAGGTTCCCACTGGAAACCTTTCTTTCCTCAAGTGGACCATCACTTCATCACCAATCTGAAACTCCTTATACCTCCTCTTCTAATCTACCTTAGCCTTATACTGTATATTCATCTTGTTAATATGTTCTCTTACCTTCTCATGTATATTCTTGATGTGTTCTACTAAGTCTTCGACTTCAGCACTAGTCTTCTTCTCTTGGTCCATCTTCCTCAATTCTGGAGCGGTCCTAGGACTGCCTCCATACACAATTTGGAATGGTGATCTACCAGTGTTTCTGTTGACAAAATTGTTGTAAGAAAATTTTTCCTGGGGAAAAATCAAGTCCCATCCCTTGGGTTTATCTCCTACCAAGCATCTCAGTAGGTTACCCAAACTTCTGTTCACAACCTTAGTATGCCCATCAGTTTGTGGATGGTGTGCAGAACTGAACTTCAACTCTGTCTTCAACTTTTTCCACAAGGTCCTCCAAAAGTATCCCACAAACTTGGTATCATGATCTGAGACTATACTCTTTGGCAGACCATGTAGTCTCACCACTTCTTTGAAGAAAAAGTCATCAATGTGGACTGCATCATGGGTCTTCTGGCATGGGATGAAATGTGCCATCTTCAAAAACTTGTCAACTACCACAAATACTCAATTATTCCCTCTCTGTGTCCTTGGAAAACAAAGAACAAAGTCCATACTTATATCCTCCCATGGCCTCTCTGGTATAGGTAAGGGTTGATACAACCCAATATTCTGGCTCACACCTTTAGCCATCTGACATACCCTGCAACTCTGCACAAAATTCCTCACATTGTGTGATAACTAAGGCCAATAATAATGCTTATTGATAATGGCAATGGTCTTATCCTGACCAAAATGTCATGCCATTCCTCCACTATGTTTTTCCTTTATTAGGTTCTTCCTCATGGAACTTCTTGGAATACACAATTGACTTCCCTTAAACAACATGCCATCCTAGAGTATGAAATCCAGCCACTTCGTCCTATCAATTAGGCTCCTTGCAAGCTTTCCAAGCCTCTGCAAAATTAGGATCTTCAGGATACAATGTTTTGAGTTCATTGAACCCAACCACTTCAATCTGCATCTCTGTCAACAATGTTTTCCTCCTACTTAAGGCATCTGCAACCCTATTTGACTTGCCACTCCTATGCTTTAAAACAAAGGTATAACTCTGCAAAAATCCTACCCATTTCATATGCCTCTGATTTAATTTTCCCTGACTACTCAGATATTGTAATGCTTGATGATCAGTAAACAAAACAAATTCCTTTGGTAACAAATAATGTCTCCATTTCTTTAATGCTTGAACTATTGCATAAAATTCTTGATCATATATAGAGTACTTTCTCTTTGCATCACTTAACTTTTCACTAAAATAGGCAATGCGCTTACCTTCTTGGCTCATCACTGCTCTAATGGCACAACCACTGGCATCACAATCCACCTGAAACACCTTATTGAAATCTGGGAGAACTAAAACTGGTTGCTCTGTCACCTTTTGCTTCAACAAATCAAAACTCCTTGCTACTCCAGTACTCCACTTGAACTCTTTTCTATCCCCTCTCATTGTTTCAGTCAGGGGTGCAAAAATACTACTAAAGTTTCTAATGAAATTTCTATAAAAACTGGCCAAACCATGGAAAGATCTCACCTCAGCAGTAGTTCTTGGGGTAGGCCATTCTAGAATAGCCTTCACCTTCTCTGGGTCCATCTTTAGACCCTCTGCTGAGACAATGAACCCGAAGTACACTAACTCTTTTTTAACAAAACTACACTTTTTCAAATTTATCAATAGTTTCTCCTCTCTCAACTTCTCAAAAACCCTAAGAATATGTATTAAATGCTCATCCAAATTCTTACTAAAAATTAAAATATCATCTAAATACACAATGACAAAACTTCCTAGAAACTCTTTCAGTACCTCATTTGTGAGCTGCATGAATGTGCTTGGTGCATTGGTTAGCCCAAAAGGCATGACTAACCACTCGTACAGGCCCTCTTTGGTCTTGAAGGCAGTCTTCCATTCATCTCCTTCATGAATCCAGATCTGGTGATATCCACTTTTCAGATCTATCTTTGTGAAGTACTGAGCTCCACTCAAATAGTCCATTAGGTCATCCATCCTTGGCAAGGGAAATCTGTACTTGATTGTTATCTTATTTATGGCTTGGGAGTCGGTACACATCCTCCACTCCCCATCCTTCTTTGGTGCTAGTACTGCAGGTACTACACATGGACTCAGAATCTCTCGAATCAAACCCTTCCTCAACAAATCCTGAACTTGTTTGTTCAACTCCTCATTTTCTACAAGAGTCATTCTATGAGCTGCCTTATTTGGCAAACTGGCTCCAAGGATCAAGTCGATCTGATGACTGATCTTCCTCATTGGTGGTAAACCCTTAGGTACAATATTAAAAATAATCTCCTGAAACTCATCCAATAGTCTAGAAACTTCTACTGGTACCTTCTCACTACCTTCCTTATCCATTCTAGGAATCAATGCATAACACATATGCTCATGCTTCATGCCTTCTAAAAATTTCCTTCCATCAATAAAACAAATTCTAGCACTATTGCATACCTTTTCTTCATCCTTCTTCAGGGGTTTCAACTTATGGCGGACTCCATCCTTCATTAAGGAATAAGTGTTTGCATGGCCATCATGTACAGCATACCTATCGAACTGCCACAACCTCCCCAACAACATGTGACATGCATCCATGGGGATGATATCACAGAGTACCTCATCACGATAGCTTCCGATCTTGAACTTTAACAGGCACTACTCATTGACCAAAACTTTGTGGTCTTTCTGCAACCAGGCAATCTGATATGGGTGTGGATGCCTTTTTCTTTTGAGCTCCAACTTCATAACCATCTCTTTTGACACCAAATTATCGGTGCTTCCACTATCAATAATGACTTCACAACATTTGTCTTCACACTTGCACCTTGTGCGGAATAGATTCTTCCTCTGTTCTAGCTCCTTCTCTTCAGTCACGAGGGCTCTTCTAACCACTAGGGATTCCCCCTTTCAGCATCATCTGAATGCTCGGATTGAGCCTCCTCATCTACATGCACAACCCTTCCATGACCTTCCGGCCTTTTGTCTGTCCTTCCTTGGTGTTGTGGACATTCATAGGCTCGATGCCCTTCTTCACCACAATGGAAACAAGTTCCTTTGAAACCAACTCTTCCAGGCCTTGGCCCAGATCTTCCTCGTCCTCTACCTCTTTGATCACCACTATTTTGATCATGAGGGTGGTAGAAGTTATCATTCCTCTGGCTTCAACTAGTACCCACATCTTCATTTTTCCTTTCATCCTCATTTCGGCTCCCAAAAGATCTTCCACTACCCCTTCCCCTTTAACCTCCTCAGCCTTTTTGCTTGCTATCAAATCTTTTGTTTAGCTTCTCCTCAACTTTCAGAGAAAATTGGTATGCATCCTCAATGGTGGTCATTCTGACCAGGCTTAGCTCCTCTTGAATGCTCGGTCGTAACCCATTAAGATAACGGGCTACCTTCTCCTTGTTGGCCTCTGCATGGCCTGTTCTAATGTTCATCTTGTGAAAATATTCTATGTATTCTTTCATAGATCTACTTCCTTGCTTCAACCCTTGCAATTTCTTAAATAGATTTAGCTCATAGTCTACTGGTATGAACTGCTTCTTCAGTTTCTCCACCATGCGATCCCAACTGCTGATCTTTCCTTTTCCTCTTTGATTTCTCTCCAATTGGACCTCTTTCCACCAAATATTGCAATGGCCCTTCAGCTTCATTTTTGCAAACTTAACCCGATCTGGGTCCTCTACTTCTTCATACTCAAAATATTCTTCTAGCTCGTTAATCCAGACGATCAACTCTTCCAGGTTCAGACTTCCAGAATAACTGGGGACTTCTATTTTGGGTCTTTTTTCGATCTTCGAAATGACCCTTATCAACCACATCTGATCTTGATTGATCAATTCTTCTTCCTCTTCTACATTTGATTCCTCTCCTTCCCAGGTTTAACCTTCTTCTCATCTATTCTTGCAATGCATCAATTTGTCTCTAGAGGGCTCTAAAACCTGCGGCCGCCAATGGATCTCTTCCACTAGCATTTCTGCCACCTCTAGCACCACCACGCCTATCAGGAATCACTCTAGGAGGCATCTTGAATACCTCGAACCCACAACCATGGTCCTAGTGTGAACTACCTCACAATCGGTGATTTGTTCACACGCTCAAGAAAACCCGCTCTGATACCACCTGACGAGGGAGCAAACCTGAGACACAAAAAACACTCACATAATAGAGAATAATATTTTATTCAATATTATGAAATTCTTACATGCAGAGGATCTCAAATCCCTGAGCTCTATATTACATGCAAATTATAGACTTACAGAAAATTACCCAGATTCCCCTTTCGCAGCATGTGAACTCTTTTCCCCAAAAAGTTACTCAAAAATAAGAAACAAGCCCATAAATAGACCCATTTCGGTTTGAAACCAAAAACAACCTTCAAGATAAGATTTTTTTGGTAGTTTGGCACTAAAATTATAATTAGAAATTCAAGTTT
The DNA here is from genome assembly GCA_007258455.2 of Sequoia sempervirens. Classification (NCBI taxonomy): domain Eukaryota; kingdom Viridiplantae; phylum Streptophyta; class Pinopsida; order Cupressales; family Cupressaceae; genus Sequoia; species Sequoia sempervirens. The sequence goes on along the minus strand of VDFB02058242.1, from coordinate 706,469,282 downwards.
AAATTCACAGTCAAAAATTAACACATTTCTAAAATATGCACCAACTTCAGGAAGCCATAACTTTTAATCTGAACGTTGGATCTTCAATGATAATACCTTTTCAGAAAGCTCTTGAGAAGATGATTTTCTGCAAAGTAGGGCCTACAACATCTACTTTGGTTTTTTTGCAAATTTTTAGGCCCATTTGGGACTGTTTAATGCCTCAAACTGAGCTCAGAAGGTTTTTAGGGCAAAAAGTAGAAACTGGAACTTGAATAACTTTCAGACCATGAATGATCTTGACCTAATTCTTTCACCAAACTGTGTATTTTTCCATCTTGAACCTTCCCATAAATTTCTGTCTTCCCACACCTTCAAATTCAAACCTGCTAAAAATAGCAGTTGAGCAAAAAAAGCAGAAAAGCAGTTTTGAAAGTTGGAAACTCTTATTCAATGAAAAGGGTATCGAGAAATGCAAAAACATCTACAAAAATCAAACAACAGGAACATAAATGGACAACGTATTTTTGGGTGATGCAAGATTTCCCTCACACCACTGGATGCTCCTGCATCAGGCAACAACTCTGCCTTGAGGGACAATTATCCTCTGTGTATCCTGATCGTTGTACCTGGCACACTCAAGGACCAGCTCATAACACTACACTGTAGAGGGGAAACCAACAACATGAGACAAACCGGATTCCATCAGTCTTTTAGTCACCAAAGGAGGATCTTTGGCTGCCATCCTTGCTTTAAATTCCTCATAGTTCTAGAGGCCAACATTTTTATCAGTGACTTTTGACTAGACAAAAGTGATCTTACTCTTAGAGACCTTGCTCTTGATGTCCAGCTTAATCCTCTCTACATCAGATAATGAAGACCCAACAGTTGCCTTGCTTGATTCAGCCTACACTCAACATGAAAAACACAGTAAAAAGCACAAGAAAGAAAGGTTGAAAAATCAGAACACCATTAGAAAGAATCTCACGTAATCAAGGTGTCATTAAATCTCATATAGGATGACCATAACATATTTCGGGTTTCAAAATCATCTGCGGAACCTGAGCCAAAGAGGAACTCCGGGAAATTCTAGACCGATTGGATTCCAATGGAATAACATGGAAACACCTACTTAATCATTAAACTTGATCATTTTTCATCAAAAAAAACCACATGGGAGATTCAAATATGACATGAAATAATCATCAAATGCATCATAAATCGTAAAAAGATCCAATTATCTCATGTTTCTTTATGTTCCATCAAATTTTGGGGAAGTTTGTGAGGAACGGATTTCCGTGAAGAACAGGCCAAAGAGGATTTTCAGGAAATCTAGGAGATGACGGATTTTGGAGAAATCTAGACTCAACGGAAATCCATGATTAAGGAAAAGTTATGAACTAATGGGGAATCCCAAAATGTAGGCTTCGGCAAGAGCTAATCATTTTTCTGAGAAGTCTCAGCGACTCTCAGGAGTCTTGCCAAGGGATGTCACTAGGATAGGTCTCGCTAAGACTTAGTGGTTTCAGTGTAACATCCTGGCAATTAGGGGAAGTCTTAGTGAAGCAAGTGAGAAAGATATGGTCACCACGAATGAATATGGATCTAGGAGGGTTTCTTGGTGAATGTCCTACCGAAGAGGGGGGAGTCTCAGCGAAAGAAATTTTTTTGGTGAGACTATGAGCTCGGTGAAAGGTCTTACTAACTTAGCAGGGTCTCAATGAATTTAAAGGGATATCAGTATGATGCAGGGCGACTAGAGTGACATCTCCCCGAACTCGAAGGGTTACAACAACCCAAAAGAACAAAGCCCAGTGAAAGAAAAAAGTGCTCGGTGGGAGGTCTCACCGAAGGACAGATGTCTTGGTGAGGAAAACGAATATCGAAAAAGTTGTCAGATCCCGCTATGACCTCTTGGTGACTAGGGTAGGTCTTTCTAAAAGCAAGTAGGAACAAATACGTAGATGAGACATCTCCTCGCAGGGTGAGGTCTTGGCGAAAGAAAAGCTCTTGCCGACTAATATGCATAAAAGATTTCATCGGTGTAAAAATGATAGTGTCACGGTGATCCAACATGAACTTAGGGAGATCCCTTCGGTAAACCTCAAGGTGGTCGATATGATATCTTAGTGATCTCGAATGGTCACAGCGAAGGGAATCCGAAAGGGACAGAGAGTCCTGATTTCATCCAGACACTGAACCAACTATGGATTTCAAAAAGTTTAACTTAGGGCAAGTCAGGGACAGACCTCTCATGAATTTTCTTTACATTCTAGGTAAATCTTAAGATGAAATCACCTGATACGGCACTGTCCTAGGTCAAAAAACCCTACTCATGCGCCATTAGCACATAGGCACGTTCATAATTTAGCCACCTTGACTATTAAGCCATCATTAAGGTTTACTAATCACACTCAGGCAAGATTCATTAGAATGCAGATACACACATGAACTCAAAAATTTCCTGGGAGATGACAAAGGATGCAACACCGAACAACCCTAGCACGAAATAAACAACTGCATGGGAATTCAAATCCCACAAGCCCTCACAATCTTCACTATGCCATTCATAATTCAATTCAAAGTAGAGCAATCAGAGATATACCATTACAAAATGGGAATTGACCTTAGAAGCAGCAAACGCGAAGCTCGGGTGTCCACAACAAACACAGGTGAGAACACACCAGAAACCACCACCAAATCAATCAAGTCAAAGCTGAATGCCCCAAAATCCCAACCAAATACTCGCATGAAAGCACTTCTGAGCACAACGTGGGAAAACAAGAAGCAGGATGGCATAAGAGACCTCAAAATCAAGTTAAATACACTTCTCTGAACACGCATGGAGCCATTAATGCAGTCAATAAGATAGCCAGAGAAGGAATTCAGGAATCCGACGATAGGGCATAATCTAGGAAAATCTGGACCACGTGAAAATCCATGAAGATCGAAAATCCCCGAACAACAAGGGTCCAACCAGGGTTCAAGTAGGATCTGGGAAAATCCGACCAGGGAAAAAAATCCTGAATCTAAGCAAAAGCCTAATATTCATCTAGAACTTAAGATTTTCAGTGAATAACCTGGGGGGAAACACTTAGGCAATCAAAATATACCTTAAGTACATGTCTAAGTAGGACAAAACCTCAAAAAGAAAGGGCCAAAATACCAAAACCGGAGCGAAAGAGGGTCCCTGCATTCAACAGGGTGTGTGTGTGAAAAATTGCACAACAAATGGCGACTTCTGCTGGGAAAATACTCCAGAGAATTTTGATGACGAACAGGAATCAAGAACCTAGAATCTCTGGTTTCAATCTCACCATCAAACAAACAAGTCAAATTGCAAAGATTCAAAGAATCAGAACCAAAGGATAGACTGAAGCCCCCATAAACTGAAAATCCAAGTGTGTGCACCTGAGTTCATTTCCCTCCTTAAGTTACTACAGAAACCAAGTTCAGTAAAATCAGGCTACATAAGGATTATAACTTCAAAAACAACCTAGAGAGGATGTCCCACTGTCTGTCAATGGGCAATATTTGAAGCATTATTTCCAGTCTTGAGTTGTTTTCAGCTCTAGTCTTGTATATAGTTAGATTAAGGTTTCCATTTCTGCTTTTCTTGTGTTTGTTTTGGTTAGTGTAGGTTTGCTTTTGGTTTGTTTGTTTTTCCCTACTCTTGTTTTGGGGGTTTCTCTATTTTTTCCTGGGTGTGTTGCACCTGCATAGCAAATCTATCTTCTCTAGAATTGTTCTAAGTATTTATTTGGTGAACTCTAGTCTCGGATCTTGAAAGGATGGTTGAAGTCTTTGCTATTTCCAACAGTCTTAATGTTAGATTTATAGAAGATTGAGTCACTGGTGTGGATTTGAACTTGAAATACTCTAAAAATCTTATATCCATTAGATATCTTAAGAATCCTGGTGTCACCATAGGAATCCTTGTGAAGTCTTGTCAAGTGAAAAATCCTATTTCTGCTTCAGCACCACTGTGGTTCTCAACCTTGAGTGTGAGCTTCATTGTTCACGAGTTGAAATGAAAGAGACATACATAGAATATCAGCAAAAGAATAAACTGGAACTGGCGCTAGAAGGAGGGCGGATTGATGGGGCCAATGAAGTCCATTCCCCATTGAGAAAAAGGCTTTACCTCAAAGACTGGCTGAAGTGGGAGTGCTGCAGACTTCTCTTTGGTGGCCACTGTTTGACACACATGGCATGTCCTAACATGATTGTGGGTGTCTTTGAACAATGTAGGCTAGTAGTAACCAGCTCTAAGAATCTAGTTTGCTGTAGATGGTGCTGAACCATGGCTTGTACCATATCTGTCATGGAATTCTAACATCATTCTTTTAGATTTTTCCCTTCCCAGGCACCTTAAGTACACCCTCTCATAATTTTTCTTGTATAAAATAGCCCCTTTTAACATGAAACTATCACTCTTTAAACATAATGCCTTTCTTTGTACTAAATTGAGATGACCAGGGCATCTTTGAGTTAGGAGGTATTGAACAATATCATCATACTAATCTCCATGAGAGACATCCTCTAAAGTATAAGCCTGAGCTGTAAGATCAAGGCCTATCCCTGCCATTGTCTATGTAAGCCCTTGCCCTCTTACCAACTTCATGGGCTGAATCTCAATATCATACTCTTGTAAAATAGTCACCCATTTGGCTCTGCACTCTCCTAGCTCATTCTACATCAATAGCAGCTTGACTGCAGGATTAGGAACTATTGCAAAGATCTTATTTCTGAGGATGTAATGTCTAAATTTTTTCATAGCTTTGACTAAAGCATAGGCCTGCTTTTCCACACTTGGGTATTTCAATTCTGCATCCTTCAATGGTGCACTCATGAAAGTTTTGGGATGCTCACTACCCTAATCTAACTTTTGGGTTAACATAGTAGCACAAGAATGATCAGAGGCAAATGAGTATATATAAAATGGCTTAGCATAGTCTGAGCTTACCAAGACAGGAGCTTCAGCAACAACCCTCTTGATATCTGTAAATGCTTATCTGGCTTCTGCATTCCATTCAACTTTAGCCTCCTTCTTTAACATTGCGTTCAGTGGCTTAACTATTTTTGCGAACCCAGTGATGAACTTCCTCACAAAGTTGATCTTGTCAAAGAATGATTTCATTTCCTTTTTACTAGTAGGCAGTGGAATCTTGAGAATGGCCTCTATGCATTCAGGATCAATGGAAATTCCCTTTTCAGAGATAATATGCCCTAATAATTTTCCTTCGGTTACCCCAAAGATGCATTTCTTTGGGTTGAGGGATATCTCAAACTCTCTACATTTTTGAAAAACTTTGCACAAGTCTGAAATATGATCACTTTTGTTCTTTGAAAATATCGTCAAGTCATCCATATAGATGAGTATACACTTACTGACGATGTCTTTGAAGGCTATGTCCATTGCTCTCTGGAACGTTTCTCCAGCATTAATCAGGCCTTTCTCCAGCATTAATCAGGCCAAAAGGCATCCTTCTGTAGGTGAAAGTGCCCCACTTGGTGGTGAAGGCAGTTTTGTGCCTATCTTCATACTGCACCATAACTTGGTTAAACCCCAAATAACCATCCAAGAAGGACATCATATGGGATCCATTGACAATTTGCAGCACTTCATCCAGTGAGGGTACTGAATAATTATCTTTCTCTAATGCTCTGTTTAGATTTCTAAAATCCACACATAGTCTGATTTCACCATTTTTCTTTCTTACTGGAACCAGGTTTGCAACCCAAGTCGAGTGTCTGACTGGGAATATTATCCTTGCAGACAATAATTTCTACACTTCCTTTTGTATTATGGGTTCTAGTAGAGTATTAATAGCCCTTTGCCTCTGTTTGAAAGGCTTCACTCCTGGATTGAGAAGAATAGTATGGGTTATGATCGATGTATCATGAGTATTTAAGTCTTCATAACTCCAGGTTATCACATTTGGATATGTATGCAATGCATCAATAATTCCTTGCCTTTCTTCTGGGGTGCATACTTTGCCGATGAGAACATTTTTGATATCCTCCTGAGTTCCCATGTTATGATTATCACACTATCCACTGATGGAATCCTTTCTGGCATCCTGTTCCTGATTTCTAATCTTGTCCAGATCAAAGATCCTCTCCAGTTGCACCATTCCCCTGGGGATGGTGTTGGTCTTCAGGTTGATTACCCCTTCCAAGTCTATCTCTTCCTCTTGAGGCTCAATTTCATCAATGATCTAAGAAGAAAAAACATTTGTGTTTGTGATAAATTATAGAATATGCTTGTCATCTTCAAATACCTAGAAGCTAGTAACATTATCAGGAACTGAGGGCACTGGGGTTAGTTCCACTGTAAACTTTTTCAACCCTGAAAGAGATAGAGGCTGCAGGGTGCTGGCTGCCTGGGCCATGGAATCAGCTATCTGGTTTTTATTCCGTGGAATTAGCTGAATGTTGAAGGCATCAAATCCTTCAATTAAATCCCATACTCGGTGCCTATAATTAGTCATTCTTCTGTCATGGCAGGAGTATTGTCTTCTAACTTGCTTTACTATTAATTTAGAATCTCTGAAAACTTGCAATATTTTAGCCTTCTTCTTCAAGGCCATTAACAATCCATGCACTAGGGCTTCATATTCGGCTACATTATTTGTACAGTGAAATTGGAGCCTATGAGTAGTGAAGAATGTCTTACCTCTTGGAATAATCAGCTCAAAGCCAGCTCTAGCTCCTTGCTTTGATTTAGACCCATCAAATCTTAGAGTCCAGCATCTAGCAACTACAGAGTCTCTTGCTATATTACTCACACTGTTACCACTAGATGGCCTTTCAAAAGGCATCATTCCATTTCCTTTAGGATCTTCTGGGACATTCATGTTATTAATTTTGGTCACAGGATTGGGGTTGGTATGTTTTTGTATCTGTTCCACTACAGTCTGGCATAAGTAGCAATCCAATTCTGAATGAGCAACATTGTGTACCCTACACCAATTGGGCAAAAGAAGTTCTTCAACGTTCATTCCTCTTCCTAGCTGAATTTGATCTTCAGTGCACTTCTGAATTAATTCTTAAAAATTATCTAGCAGACCAAGCTACCTATCCTTTGGATCATCATTATTTTCAGCTGGTTCCACTAGGGATTTAGTATCACTAGACCCTTCTATAAGGTCAAATGATGTTGTGTGGAACATAAGAATTTCCTCCACCTCTAGTTCTTCAAGAGGAGCAGCAAGTATGTAGTTTCCCATACTCACTTCTAACACCAAAATTTTAGTGGAGGTCTTATGGTATTCTGTAATCATGTATTTCATCCTTGGTTCCCATTTAATTCTAATCTAATTTGGCACCCCTTTCTAGAGAAGCCACATATGGGAGTGATCAGTTCAAACATATCCATTCAAAGCCCTAGTAAAGCCCCTTCCCAAGATTAGGCCATAGGCATCAAGGATGTCAGCCACTTGTATATTGATGACCTGTTGAATCCTAGGATCAGAAGCAATATGCATTTGAATCATGTTTAATTCTCCTATAACATTGACTTCAGTCCTATCCAACTGTGTGACTTTCCTTTGAGAATCAGCAGGGGTGATACCCAAAGTTCTACAGACACCTAGGGGCATAACATTGGTTGAGGCACCATAATCCAGTAGATAATTATGCAAGTTCTTGCCAAATATGCAGACAAAAATCAAGAATGGGGGGGTGTCTTTTTTCCCTTGAAAGAGAGTTAGGGGAGTGTCCACTTGGACAACTTGAGATTTGTCCTTTTCTTTCCTAGTGTCTCTAGGGGGCATACGGACTTGATCATGAGACTGATTTTTCCCTCCTATTGGCTGAGAACTAGATACTTTATGGGAATTCTTGCTAATTGATTTATCTTGTAACATGGAGTTTGCATCATAAGAACCTAAAACTACGTTCCTAATGGATGGAACTCTTAATAGTTCAAATGCAGATAGATTTACCTTTAATTTTTGGATTTCTTCAGCAACATACATGACCAACTGTTCTTCATTTAAATCAGTGGGGGTCTCCCTCGGGCACTCCACCATCTTTTCTTTATTTGTATCAACATTTCTTCCTTTTGGTGTATTAGCCTATCCAGGATCTTGGCATAAATATTGCTTGGACACTTGAGGCAATGATGGATTGTTGCTAGCATTGGGGTCTAGAGGCATGTTGAAATTATTCAGTGGGATGGAAATAGTAAAGGGGCCTCTAGCCTGTGGGCGCTTGTGCGGAAACTCTCTTAAGTCATACCTTTTGACAGGTCTCTAGAAGGTCTGCACTTCTTTAATGTAAGATTCTTCTTCATCTCTGGAACCATTGTCATTCATTGGATTCTCATCAAATAATTGTGTAATTTCATCACCATTGCATACCTGGCCTGCCTCATCCTTTAATCGGTCAGATTCTTCTTCAGGTACATTCTCCTCACTTTGGGGAAAAGGAGCATGATTTAATACCAATACAGGCGAATCATAAGGAACAAAGGGTACAATTTTCTGACAGCTTGTATTGTTTTCCACTTCATACTGAAAGATTGAGGCTATTGTTTGGAACTCTTGATAGTCCAGCTCAGAATGCTGAGTAGTCTTGTGAAGCCTACACCACCCTGACAAAGCAGCTTTGGCTAGATATACACCGCTTGGAGGCTTCTCTTGATTAACTGGTGGATTGGTAGACTGGTTGACAGGTTGATTAACTGGTTGACTAATGGGGTGGGGACTCCTCCATTGTTGGGCCCCGTGTTCCAGGTTCTGTTCTATCTCAACTGCTGTCTTCTCTCAAAATCTTGTCCACCACCTCGGTCAAATTTTTGGCCTGAGGGTTGCCCCTTATCATAATTTTATCTCTTATCATTATTATAACCTCTATCATTATTATATCCTTAATCATTGTTATAACCTCTATCGTTATAGTACCCTTTGTCGTTGTTATACCCTCTATCATTGTTATAGCCTTGGTCTTGACATCCCCTATCAAAGCTCTGTCCTTGGGGATTTTCCCTGCTCTAATTGGACCGCATGTTTCTCTGAGCAGCTTGTAACTGGCTATTCTAATTCCTCAAGTAGGTTACCTCCATATTTAGCTTCTTTATTTGTTCAGACAATTCATCCAGTCTTTCCTTGTCAAGATTACTATATGGAGGTTGATTCATACTATTCTGGGAGTATCCTACTACAACATTGGCATTCAGTGACTGGTTCAAGACTTCAAAATTTTATAGGTAGGAAGGATAATTAGCTTGAGGCGGGGTATGTAGGGGTTGATTTACATTCTACTGGGGATAACTAATAGTGCATAATACATGTCCCACAGGAGGCCCAGGGTGAGGGACTAGAGGCAACTAAGCTAGTGGATTCATAATTAGAGTATGGTTCACCAGAGCTTGGTTAAGAGTTGGGACTTGTCCAGGGTGAGTAATAGGTCCTAATGAGGGAAAAGGCACAGAAAGATATTTCCTTAAATTAGTACTAACTTTAACAGCTTCTACATATGCATCAAGTAGGCTAGCAAGGGGTTATTGCTCCATTTCATAAAGGTAGCCATCAAGCTATCAAGTCCCTCATACTAGACTTCTAAGGCAGTGGGTTCATCGACAACATAAAGGGCTTGCAATCTAGTATAAGCACAGTGAAACCTATTGTTGAATGACACTATAGGTTCATTGACCTCCCTCTTCACATTAGTGAACTAATGGTAAAGCTCATTAGAACTAATGGGGATTTAGAACTTTTGTAGAAAGATAGCCTCTAACTCAGTCCAATGTTGGATAGACCCAGTAGGTAGATGGTTGTACCAATAAAATGCATCTTCCCCTAGTGAATAGGGAAAAAACCTACATGCTACATCCTCATGATTTATCCCTCTATCTTTAAGGCCTATTTGAAAGATCCTAATGTGCTCCTCAGCGGTCCTATTTGGGTCATTGACATGGAATTTTGAATAGAAGTGTTCGAGGTTTTTGGGCATTACATTGTAAGCAGCAAAACTCAATGGAGACGAGTTATTAGCCAGGAAAGCCATTGGTGGGGGTGGAGGTGGTAATGGCTGATTTATGACTGGCCGAGGTTGTGTACTGAGAATGGCCTCAGACTTAGATGAACCAGACAAAGATGAGGATGATGGAGATGTGGGAGGTGGATATGATGATGATGATTCCCTTATGTTGGTCCTTCTAGACCTAGTAGGGTCTGGTAACTCTTGAAATTCTTCCTCTCCTGGAGCAGATCTTGTTCTTCTTCTAAATCTCTCAAGAGAGATGGTGTTCAAAAATCGATCCAGCTTGCTTATTTTGGCCCTCCTTCTAGCGCCAGTTCCTGTTGATCATTTTTTCTGCATAATAACAGCCAAACAAAATATGATATCCTATGTCTCTTGAAAGGTAAATCTCTATCGGCAAGCCTCAAGACGTAACCCCAAGGTCTCTAATGTCAGGTTTTGACAGTGCATAAACAACTCAATAACGAAATGTGAAAATGCTGGTAATCACAATGGGACCTTACTACAAGAAAAGTATTGAATCAATTTTATCAGATCTAATAAAATTGATTCAATACTTTTATTGTAGTAAGGTCCCATTGTGATTACCAACATTTTCACATTTCATTACTGAGTTGTTTATGCACTGTCAAGACCTGACATTAGAGACCTTGGGGTTACCTCTTGAGGCTTGCCGATAGAGATTTACCTTTCAAGAGAGATAGGATATCATATTTTGTCTGGCTGTTATTGTGCAGAAAACATGATCAACAACTTTCATGCCTAGTACATTATGCTTTTGTGATTTCACTGTGTTAGCCAAGGAATGATACAATCTGATCCTTGATAAATTATTGCAGTACAATATGAAAAGGGGACCACCCAAAAAGAATTTTGACCCAAAAGGATACATTAATTCTACTAAAATAAGAAAAAACTTTGGAGGGTATCAACATGTGCCCTATCAATTTGATGACATGATCCATAATTTGGAAGAGGAAGAAGCAGATATAGTGGTTGAAAGATATAATCAGGGGTTGCAGGATACAAAGTTATTGTCCTCTAGGGAGGAAGTACCTGAGGATAATGTGCTACAAAACCAACCAAGTAAAATGTCTAGAATGAGAACTCAACATTACACTTTCCCTACCAGAGAATTGATTGCTAAAGAGAATGTAGAGGTAGAAGCAAGGCACATGGAGTACAAATCATTTGTATCATATGATGAATTTGTAAACTCTCCTGAGTTTAAGGCATTTATGTACAAAAAAAAGGGAAAAGAAATAAGAGAAAGGGTTGACAACATCACATTTGGTAATGAAGAGAAATTACTAAATGATTTAAATAGGTGTGTGGATGAGGAGATGGCAGGTATGACCCCTAAAAAGGGGAGGAAAATTTTGAAAAATGTTGGTGTCATGATTTTTCCTAGGCTAGATCTCAATTCTGCACTAGTCTTTGATAGTTTCTTAAAAGACAATAATGCTACACACAAGCTCAGCTCATAAAAGGTAACAGAAATGTATGCAGGACCAAAATACAATATAGATGAAGGATCATTAATGATTTGGGCCTTATATCCACCCTATAGGAGATTAGTAGTCATTGATATTGAGAAAGCATTCGTGCATGTCATGAATTTATAGGTTGGAGAGGTTGATCCTGTGGCTACTATAGAAATTGGAATTAATGCTACAAAATTAAACAAAGCCCAAATTCAGATGTTAATTAAGGAGAGGGAAATGTACAAAAAAAATAATGAAATGATGTTGAGAGAAAATGACCGCCTAAAAGATTTGTTAGGTGTTACGATGAAGTCAACCAAGCTGCTTACTCATGGTGAAGGCTCTCGATCAAAATATCATTGGGAAGGATCAAGTGCTTACTCTCAAGGAAAATATGATGCACTTGTAGCAATAATCAAGAAAAGACAGGCCAGTTTGACATCTTGGTTGAATAAAATCTAGGGAAAATATTCACATAACCTTGTTGCATTGAAAGAACATGAAAGGATATATGGAAGGATTATGTAGAATTTTCAAGAAATAAACTAGAGAGATGTTTCTAATAGTACAACAATTGAAGCTGCAAATCATTTTATGAATAGACACTGAAACTTCTTTGAAGAATTACAAGGGGATGCACATGGATTGATAAATGCCGCTAGGAAAGTATTGATTACATTCTTTGATGATAAAGGAGAATTAAAAGAAATGACTAGATGGAAAAGTGAGAGTGAGTCAATACTGCATGAAATCCTGAAGATAGCTACCACAGAAGATACAACATTGGATGAGGCATTCGAGCAAAATGAGAAGATGATAAGGATGGAGATCACAATCTCAAACATAGTTGGAGATGTAGATACACAGGAATTTTGGGATTACTTGGATCACCTATCTAAAATTTATTTATGGCTTAACAGAGCTTGATTATCTTTTAATCTAATATTGTTTAAATATATGAATTTTTTGAAAGGATGCGTCGTTTCAAGTTTTTGATGTATAAATATCTGTTTTGGTAGTAAAACAGATATACAAGATAAGATAATAGGATAAGGATATAGTAGAATATGATGTTTTACAAATATGAGACTATGATGCATGCTTAAGATTATGGAGATATAAATGAAAATCGTTTAATGTGGTGGCATATTTCTGGTATCAGTTGTTTATTGTGTTCATTGAAAGTATTATTGAAGTTGTCTCCAAGTTGGTGTTTTTTGTTTATTTAAATTGATATAACAAGTTTATATTCAGTTTATCGGTGCACATTTGTTGTATCTATATGGTCGATTGATTGGTTATTTCAAGTAAAGATTAAATCCTTTTAGTTGATCATAGTAATTAGGGAATGTCATTTGGATCATTAAGAACTTGGTAGTCATAACCTTGCAGGTTTATACAAGTTATAAACTAAATTATATGCTGAACAATTTGAATATTTTCTAGAAAGAAGTACTCATTTTTAGATTTCTTTTGACTCTGCATACCCAATAAGGTACTAGTCTCTATATTTTCATCATTTTAGTTTCGTTTATTATTAACATCTGTTAACTGAACATATTAGGTTTTAGTCTCGATATTACTACATAATTTATACCAAATCACATTCCATTTATCCATTCCCATCTGCCATTGAGGGTAAAATAATTCAGGACATAAACATAAATCAAGTCTTCCTTATTCATATAAGTATACCCGCCTAGGTCTAGCATCACCTGAAGAGAAGAAGGTTTAAAACCATTTAAACCTTGTCTGTTACCCTGAAATGTACCAAGAGATTGGCAACTTCTTAAGGCACTCCACCTATGTTTTTGAGACCTAACATGTTTTATGTTAATAATCTAGTGTAATTTGTATTAGGTTCTAATTATTATTTTTCCTTTGGTGTTTTTCAGCACATTTTGTATGCACATTGTCTTTGGTTTGCCAAAGAGTATGGAAGCTTGAGCATTTGGAATACATAGGGAATGGAGAAGTCCCATAATATAGCAAGGATTGCTTATCATAGGTCTACTAAGCATGGTGGAGGATCAGTACCATCTAGCCCATTGATCCAAATGAGTCATTGGTTCTATAGACACATGCTTTATAGACTTAACCAAAATAAAAAGCTTACAAATATGAATAGAATTGATGCTACTATAAGAGAATTCAATGCAAGATGAAAGAGAAGAATAAGAGAATAATATAATCTTTAATGGATGTCCATACTCTAATTATTGTTATAATCTATCCAAAATGTAAATGCATAGACAATGCATATGGATTTTTTTGTAAAATGTCTGAAAGAAATGTACTCTCATGGAGTGCAATGAATTCCAAACACACACAAAATGGTTTGAGAATCAAAAGAGTTATGCATTAAATAGTGTTTTTTATTATTATTGAAACTATACATATACTAGGTAATACTAATAATAATATATTTTTTCTCCATCACAATGACATTTAGTTCAATCTTCAATTTACTTCATGAATTCATTTTTGCTTATTTCCACACTAAACAAGGCGTGGGAATGAAACTTTGGCCATTTCTATATGTATTAAAAAACCATTTACATAAATTATGGTTGTACATGCTAGAAACTAGGACTTGACTGAAATAATGGCTAATTAATATTATATATAAAGCACACCCATTTATTGAATATATAGTTGCACTTGTTAGGAACCAGTCATTGTAGATCCAATGATTTTGGCAACATGGGAATTAGAGGTTTGTCAAGGTCAAACAACCATGGTTGAATCTTTGAATGAAGATATCATCAAACTCTATCACAAGAACTCTTTGACATTGGCAATAGATCCATGGAAACTATCCTCAAGATTTGTCATGCATAACGTTGAAAAACAATTGGTAGCTGCCATGAAATCATGGGAATTTCATGCTTGGATATGCCTTACACAAAACCTCAAGCAATTGCATCAATTTTTAAAATACTGATTTTTGTGTCAACCGAACCCTAGCTAAAACACTCCATAAAAAATGTGAGATTTATGCTGAAAAACACCCTTTATTCCTCACTATTTTGATTGTCAGTCTATGGCCATTACTAATTTACACTTGAAAATTGGAGCATGCTAAAGTGCATAAATTGCCCTCATTTCACTGGGGAAGCTGCTAATATAGGTGTTTGTAATATTGCCATTATGCTGAATTAAAATTTTGCTATTGAAACATGCCAAAATCTATCCTAGTCACATAGATTGGTTGTTGTTGACTGCTACTTGTCAAGTGCTAATTTCAGTTGTGTTTATCACTACAAACTTAGTCATTTGAACCTAGGAACCTCCTCCTTGCACATTTGTCACGTAAAGAACTCATAACCTTGTCTAGGCACCTATCTTAGTCACACATGTTACTTTAAAGATCTATCCACATTCTTAGGTGATTCTAATTAGTGTGATTACCACTCAAAAGACCAATTTAAACTTATGCATGATGCTATGAAAAATGTGCTTAAGAAGGAGGAATTTATAAATTCCAAATTCATGATGGATTTTAAAGTTCAATATAACCATAGTAAATATAATGACAACAAAATTCAATCTTTCTCATTGAGAAATGATGAAGAAAAACCATGATATTATATTTTAAGGAAATAAATGTATGATTACATAGTGCTCTATAAATATTAGATGCTTTACATTGCATGTATAGATCAATTCATTTACATTGGAATGATGATTAGTGAACGCTTTGACTTGATAAGGCTAAAACTATGAAATACTCAAATCCTAGAAAGAAATTTAAAAAGCCTAATAGTGAATCTTTCATGAAATTATTCTTAATTTTCTTTGATTTATAATGTTGTAGGAGGAAGACAACCCTTGCAAAGAATAATATTTTCTCGATGCTTGCCAACCTGAAAATTTAGAAGAAAATAATGATTTTGGTTCATTGTGCTTTAACTTTAACAAAATTTACATTCATATGCATCACAATGAAGACATAAAATAATGAGAAAACCAGATATATAATGATAAAAAACCAATCTACCTTATTTCCATTATGCAAAAATATGAAATTGCTAAGCTCTTCATCCATTTCCAAATATTTTCTTATTTCAAGCAATGCCCAATTTTCGTCCATTGATAAAGATCTAAAAGGAATTTTATTCATCAAAATATCAAATGATACTTTTGGAGACTGGGTTCCATCATTTTCATCTTGTTCATTTGGAATCCATGTCCATTGTCCCAATTGGTGAACATGTCTCCACCTTCGAAATTGGAATCTCATGTATAAAATTTGTCTTGAAATCCAATACCTAAATAATATATTAAACTATGTAAATATTTTTATACAGAAACTATAAAACATCATAAGTAATAGAATTACTAAAAAATAAACACAAAAATTTACCTGAAGGAAATTATGTCACAAGACAATCTACATTCTATTTCCTCTCCATTTTCATAGTGTACTTTTTTGTCCAACTCAAAACAAAATAAAGACTTGAGTGATCTATCCAAAGGTGATTGAATACTATATGTTTTTTTAGTTCTCTAAATGGATGATTTAGTTTTGAACATATGATAGAAAAATTTTATTGGCATGAATACACTAATGTGGACATGATTTCCTCCTTTTAATTTCATACCTATTTGCACCTCTTCAAAATTCTTGTAGCAATAAAAAGCTATGGTTGAAAGATCTATATTTGGCCATCCAAGTGAATTAAGTATTGGTAATGGAATCTCTTCAATTTTTCCATATGTTGCACCAATTCTTGGAAGGATATATGTATATATATAAAACCATATCCCTTGATTGATCAATCATGTGGAGTCCTTTGGGTATGCGCAGGATCATGATGGGCCAAAAAGTGGCAATATGATGGGTATGTGGCTGATGACTTTATTTTACCCAAAATTGATGAAACAAAAAGGGTTTTTGAAGGATATTCTTAGATTTCCACCAATATAAATTATGCTTTACTTTGAATTTAATAAGTAATTATTATTCATTTTCTATTTGAATTATGACTAAAGTCCTGATTGATAGGCTGATATAAAAACATCTATAACTTTCAAACAGTGTCACATTTTTTGAATCCAAAACATGCATCACATTATATGCTTTGTATACTATAGGATTAAAAAAATAAAAATTGAATTTCATGAAGTTTTGACCAAGTTAAGGTACTCAGACATACAAGTTTTTATACTTTTTAAAAATTGTAATAAAAAATTCATAATTAATTATTTACATGGAAGAAAATTATAAAAAAATATGCATCACATTGGGACATGAGTCCTCTACTTATATATAAAATCTTATAAAAAAATATTATCATTTTATTGTGGTTAAGGTGGTCAGACAAACACCTACTTATTTTTTCCCTAAAATTTAGGTACTACTGCATTGAAATTTTAAATTTTCACCAAATAGATTTTTTTTTTTAAACAAACCTAATAGTTTAGAAACTAAATTCAATTTTCTACATATTCTATTCTTACATATTTTTGAAATAATATAGATAACTTATTCAAATTTTTATGTCAAGTTTCCTAACTTTGATTTTTTTGAATTTTTTGCCACTTAAGGGCCTTATTTTCCATGATGATCCTTCACATACCCCTTTCCACCATAAATAATTTCTCTAATTTCAAAATGAATAGCTTGGAAGGTACTTGTAATTGATTCAATAGGTTCTCACTCCTCCGAATTTGAAATATACAAGCCTATAAGAATGAAATGTTCATTAGTAGTTAAAAATTTGTTTAATATAAAAAATGACATTGCACTAAAATAAATAATTTATAAAGCATTCTCACTTTAGTACAAAAATATTTATTACTAACAATTAGATCCAAATTGAAATAAGTTTATTTTTTCTGCAATTGATTCTTTCAACATCTCTTTCTTGTCATAAACATGTGTAATTTTAACATCTGATACCCCTTTACCACCTAGACCTGTTTTGAACTCTTTGATCATTCCTTTCCAATGGTATTTGACATCAAATGAATTATTTTTTTTAACCTTATGTTTTCCAATCTATAAAGGCCTCATTGTAACCATAGAGTTGATAAATAAGGCCATTGGAATCCAATTTCCATCATCATCTTTTGTGTTGTAAACCACAACAGATTTAAACTCACTTGAAGGTATTCTAAGTGCCATTTATTCCTAAACATTTAAATTAAGAAAACACAATTAAATAAATAAAATAAAAAATCTTAAAGTAAGAAAAGAGAAGTTGATGTCTAAAATATATATAAAGCTTACTCTAGTTACAAATTCTTAAATTTCAATATTTTATCAATCTCGTCAATACTACACAATTTCATGTTCTTGTAAAAAGCTTCCACAACAACAGTAATACATTTCCATTGAACACCAATTGTCCAGTAAGTAAAGAGCTTGGGCATATTGTCTCCATACAACTTTGGGCTTGCCTTTGATGATCAATCTTCAACTATAATGATTGCATGATATGCACAAAATGGATTTGTTGAAAAGGTTATTCCATAATACATGTCAACATCATAGACAAGGCAGGGAAGTGTTTGAAAAATGCCCAAAAGAAATGTAGCGATTTCCAAAAATTCAAACAAATAAAATTAGAAGGTATATAGAAAATTTAAAACCTATTGCAATATCTTGCCTCTCTTTGTCAAAATGAAAACTTTGGAACAAGGTATGGACGTATGGCCAAAAATGGTAGCACAATCATTGGTTACCACATTTATCCTCATGACATGTCACATGTAGTCTACAATAGGCCTACAAGGTTAAGCAACCAAGGATATGATTCATATAAATAATCTCCAACAATATAGGTAAAGGGACATGATGCATAATTATCCTTAAAACCTTTGATATTTTTGGAGGGTTTTAACTTTTACTTTGTGTTCATTAATATCTAACTACTATTTTGTTCAAGATTTTGAAAGGAAAAATGCAATAGCCTCTCCAATATTTGGCACAATCAAGTATTAACCAACATCCAATCCATTCCAAGATTAGAAAATTAAACCTGTATGCTATGAATTGGGGTGTCATTCCCAGTCCTATTGCTTTATATTGTATTGTGCGCAAATGTATGCTTCTCTTGCTTGTAGGGAGGCATATTTATTGGACATGAAAAAGGTATAGATATAGATTATTATAAGTACATAATGAATTTTTTTTAAATGTCATGGCTTGCACATTCTTTAATTTTTTTTGGCAATTACATAATTGTATTATTAAGCCATCCAAACATTGATATATGATGGATATAATTATAAGAAATGTAATGAAAAAATGTTGGGGATAGGCTTTTAAAGTTTTTTAATGTTTCAAGCACTTGAGTTTCAAACCATTCGCTCTAAAGAAAAAAACCCATTTATCTAAAGACCGTGTAAAAAAATTGAAGGAAAGAGGCAATGTAAATATGTTGCATTGAAATAGACTTTGGCATATTTTATAAAAGACAATAATGGGGTTTTGGTTTTTTTTTTCTTAATGAAATTGCAACAAATATATTTCGATTTTTTTTCTTGAAATTGCAGCAAACATATTTTTTAGTTTTTGTGATGGGAAAACAAACAACTGATCACCTCACTTTGATATGCTCCCTTTAAGCCAATTTTTATGATGCTTAATGTGCAAAATATGATGCTTAATGTGCAAAAACAAATGAAAAATGAAAAATGGACTGAATTTGTTTCATAAAAATAATTTTATAAAATAAGAAGCATAGATGCATTTTATTACAAATTAATTTCATTCCAAAATTTAAAAATATTTTTAAGAAAAGTTATGTTAAAATATTTCATTAGGGTTTCAAACCATTCACTCTAAAGAAAAAAACCCATTTATCTAAAGACTGTGTAAAAAAAATCGAAGGAAAGAGGCAATGTAAATATGTTGCATTGAAATAGATTTTGACATATTTTATAAAAGACAATAATGGGGTTTTGGTTTTCTTTGCTTAATGAAATTGCAACAAACATATTTTTTAGTTTTTGTGTTTGAAAAATAAAGAACTGATCACCTCACTTTGATATGCTCCCTTTAAGCCAATTTTTATGATGCTTGAACCTGCAAAAACAAATGAAAAATGAAAAATGGACTAAATTTGTTTCATAAAAATAGCTTTATAAAATGAGAAGCAGAGATGAATTTTATTACAAATTAATTTCATTCCAAAATTTTAAAGTATTTTTAAGAAAATTTTTGTTAAAATATTTTTTTAAAAACATAATAATTTTTATAATAGAACTTAAGAATATAAATCTAAAAAACAAAAAGAATATTTAATATTTAGAAAGATGAATGAGATAGAATAGTATATGTAGAGTTAAATTAACTATCATGAGTTAATTCATAGGATTTTAGAAAGTTTTATTTTATAATTTAGTAAATAATTTTATTTTTATTTTGGATGATGTCATCTTTTAATTGAATTTTGATAACTCAAAATGCTAATAATGTCATCCTTAGGAGGCCCATTTTTTATGTAAATTTCCCCTAATGCATTATGCCCAGACCTAATGATTTGTTTGAGCTTCAAGAAGAGCAACTTAGAGAGATCTAGTTGTGGTACCTTGTGTATATGCATGTTGTGAGGACTCATTTAGCAATGATGATAGTGTTATGTGAGTGATGGCATAGTGAGACCTCATTGTTTTAGTTACCCACCAATGAAGCAACAATTATGCTAGAGGATGTATGGAAGATTTTGTGATTTCCCATACATGGAGAGTAGGTGATTTATGATAGCAACATTGGATATGATGCATGTCACAAGGTTCTTGACCAGGAGATTGTTGTCTTGGTCAACTCACAGATTGATCTTGAGATGTACATAGGTGTTGACCTTTAGATTGATCATTGGTGGAGTGATTGGTTTCCCCAAATCGACGAAGTAAAGGGTTTAGTCCTAGATGGGGACTAGCTTGGCATCAAATGTTGTTCACAAGGACCCAATATGCATGGTGGCTAGTGATGTTAGCCTCCCTTTATCATGTTATGCATTAGTTTATGTACTATGATGGTAGAGCTATTGGTATAGGAGTCACACTCCTGCATATATGGGCATGGGAGCATACTACTATGCTCTGACCAATCATCCAAATGGAAGATGTGGACCCATATTATCTTGTTGTGTGGAGGTACAAAGAAGTCATCACCCTACAACACATAGGGCTGCTGGGTATCCCTTACTAGACGAGGGTGATTTATGACATGATAGTATTTTGATGGCAATCATGGCTACAAATGTTGGCCTGATATGATGATGTTCAATAGCTCTTCTTTGCTCGATGGATTCATTATATGTAGGGTCGAGAGCATACCATGATTGAGAGGTACCTACCAAATAGAGTAGCCAGAAATTTTGGTGAGATGCAGGACATACTTGATGTTTAGTACGCTTCTATCATTTCCAGATCCACGTGAGAGGTGACTTGGGGGCACACGATACTAGCCTATGAGGTCATTGGGGGATTGAAATAGCTAGTTCCTAGGCCATGGGTCTATGATCATGGGTAGGTTTATTCTTAGACAACACATGCATATGATGCTTGGTTTCTACCCCCTACCTATCTAACAAATCTAACGGGCATACCTCCATGAGGGAGGCGAAGAGTGAGGAGAGTAGGTAGAGGAAAATGTCAATCGCAGGATGGACATGGATGAGGGTAGGGTGGAGAACTAGATGGGAAGGGTGAAGGATATGGGAGAGGATAGGATGGCTAGGATGGCTAGTAGCATGAAAAATAGGTCCCTGGTGCACCTCCACTACACTAGCAGACACCTCTACAACCATGACTAGTACAACAACTACCACCGAGGCCAAATCCCTAAGATATTCAGATACAACAGTTGTAGGAGAAACTACAAGTTGTGATGATTGAGTGAGGTCAGGCTCAGTGACAAGTTCTAGCATTGACAGTTGAGAGAGATCATGAGCACTAGCTAAGACAAACCTCAGATGTATAGCTGGCATAAGAGGTTGACCAGTAACAACAACTAGAGGTAGTGTCTCGACAATAGGCTTAATAGGCACAGGGGATGGTTGGGAAGGTTGTATCAACACAACTATTTGGATCAACGAGGGAGAAGTTGGCATACTCATAGACATTGTACTATAGATTTGTCCCTCCATGCTATAGGTAGCCTGATTTTGAGCACCAGAGCTAGGTGTAGTCAAGTGCCTCTACCTCAATCAGACAGCTAGATCAGCCCAGACATGGTGATAAAGCCAACGAGGGATAAAACTCCTTTGATTTTGTAGACACCCTTTTGTATAGCCTGATTATTTATATATACATGCACTCATAAGCTCATTTTTTATAGCCTCATGTACATTGTACATTTTGATGAAATTCATACACATCAATTCAAATATTGTACCATAACAATCATTTTTTGATATATATATATATGAGATGATACAAATTCATGATGTGATGTTCTTTTATTTTATGCTTTATGAATGTATGGATGCATATGTATATGATATGTATGATGTTATGATTATGTATGGATGCAATATGATGGATGCACTTCTTTTATTTATGCGATATGTGATGATGATTTAAGATGTGATGTTTATGACATATGATGTTTATGAGAGACGCAATACAATACAATGGATGTGTTATGTTTTTTTTCAATATATTTGTATGATATGTTATGTGATGGATGTTATAATATGCTACAATATGTAGATGAAAATTATATGGATGAACACATTTCTCTTTGTGTACTTTTCCATGTAATTTATGATGTTATGATGATGCATGTATGGATATGGATATGGATGATGCTTATAGTATGTATGCGATGAATGCTAATGAAATGTATTAAGATGCTTAGAATAACAAATCTATATTATTAAAAGCAACTTAAATGATAATGATGATGCAATGGATTATTTTCTCTTTTATTATGTTGTGATAATGTGAGATATATGCATGATAATTATTTGTGGACTCGGAATGGATGCATGATGATTTTTTTGTTGACTGTCATGATACCAAGTTAGCATGGGAAGAAGATAGAAGAATAAAGTGGATGAATTTTGACCATTTATTTTAAAGATTGATTCAAAATTCCAACAAGTCCATGATCCACCAAGAATTTATTAGATGTGGTGATGAAAGATGATGATTTTCTCATATCTTGGGATTGGTACTTTCCGTCATTCCTTATTTTTGATATAACACATAGATACAATGTGTCAAGGTATTAATAACTAGGATGGTGTTGTATCTTGTGTAGTGGACTTTGACTTTGTAAAAGGATAGGATAGTTCTTGTTCACACCTTGACATATGGAAACCTTGTTGAAATGTAGTTTAGAAGTTTAGAATACATTGGACCAAAGCATACACAATAGTCAACAATCTACTCCAAACAACCTTTCTACACACAACTAAGCAAGTATGAACCAAGATTATTTTACAAGAATACCCACAAGCACAAAATAAAAAAGATAATGGTTGATGCCCCATTCCTTTCTCTCTAAATAATTTTGATAGAAATCATTGAGAGGTCCTCATAATCGGTTAATAAGATAAATCATAAGAAAAGATCAAAGACAAATAGCCAGTGCTATCTACATCTCTTGCCAGTTTAATATAGCTAAAGTGATTTATTATATTGATGCCCATTGTAGGAAGAACATGTCCTAGGACATGTTGATCAGGTGTTTTGATTAGGATGAGGTGTGTGATAATCAATTTATACAAACTTCATGGACACATTTACCTATGATCTATACTTTAGATTTTGACACTTAGGTTTTCACTGAATGACTTGCAATACTTTCCTTCTACTTGTTTTTCCAAATATTGAAGGTGATGATTTGATTTATTATGTGTGAAATTTATTGCGGGTGAAAGTGGAGTGGGATAGGGGTAAGTGCAACAAGATGGTTCCCAAAAAGGGAGCTTAAGTGACCACTTTTTTTCTGAAATTAGGAAATTTTGACCTTGGACGTGAAATTGAGGATAGTTACACTCAAAATTTTGAGATGGAACAAAAACAAGGATCGAAGTGCTCTGAGTCTACTTTCTAAACTACTAATTTATTTTTAAAATGGTTGAGATTAAGGGGTTCAACAGAGGGATGTACAGAAATTGGTGTTGTTTTTGTCAGAAAAACATAACATAGCAACTCTTATACGACCTGAGCATGGTGAACTTTTTTTTAGTATTTTTAAAATTGCTATAGTTAGAAGTTAGCTAACAACATCTAGTTGATGTAAAAAAATTCTGATAATTTTTTAATGAATATTTGATTTTTTACTAATTTTCTAAGTGGGCACTTCGTAAAAAGTAGAATTTTGGCTATGTTCCCCCTACAAATTTTGGAAAGTAATAGATTTTTTTAAAAAATTATTTTTTAAAATTTTTATTTTTTAAAATTTGTAGAATGGAGTCTAGTTTCTAAAAATGTAATTTATTTGAAATTTTGATGAACTCTTAATTTATAATGAAAAAAACTGAACACTGCTTTTTGATAAAAAAAACAAACATACAAACAAAAGAAATTATGGATGAAAGACCTAACATTGTCAGAAAGTGAAAAAAATTATATCATTGGAAAGCTAAGAGAGAACTTAACATTACCCATGTGTTTGATTTTGTCAATATTGAACCAAATGCAATCCTAACGGTGAGCACAAACCCGATTATGTGAAAAATTGTAGAATTTGCAAAAAAACACGTCTCTCGTCATTGGGAATGCCCTCCAAACCTTTGGGTTGGTATTCCAAGGAAAATACTAGAGCTAAGGCTTGGGGATTCCCAAAGAAAAATATAATGTGAGTGCGCTATAATGTGAGCGCGTTATAATGAGCTCACATTATTTATTAGTTTTCACTTTTTCTTTCTCCATGGAACATTTCTAGCAGCAAATAATGTGCTCATGTTATTTATTCCTTTAGTTAAAAGCTAGTTTTTTGAATTTTTGTTCATATGTTTG
>VDFB02058242.1:706340670-706444802 GCA_007258455.2 Sequoia sempervirens | reverse complement strand
TCGAAACCAAGATCAAATTTGGCTAGATCAAATTGCTACACTTACAAAAATAGTTGAGTCATTGCGCCAAGGGAAATCTCCACCACCATTACCTATATACTTCCTTGGTTTAGGGCTCCCCCCTTTACCTAGCACCAATCACTCCATCCAAATCAATCCACCTAACACCAATCAAGCCATCACATCAAATCCTTTGAATATACCATCAACATCACACCAACAGATGGTATCTAATAAAATGACAACATCAATACTGAAAAATGAAAATATGGTCTCCCAAGGATCTATCACCTCGATCACTCCAACACCCCTATCAAACCCTGTTGGAGCTGAGATATAGCTCTGATACCATGTTGGGATTATGGATGCACAGTCCTTGAAGCTGCAGTCTTCGATGTAGGACCTTTAAGCTAGGAAAGATAATCAACCACCCAGAAAGTGTTGCAACTAGGCATGCACAATGGAGATTCTATATTGATATGATATGATATCTGATTGATATCTGGATTTTGGATGATTACAAATGTACAAGATGCCTAATTATATAGGCATGAATTAAACCCTAATATGCATGAGATGTTGCCATGTGTCTTGATCTAACAACATATGACAACATGTGAACCCTAATGGTGATGATCATTAAATGAGGGGATAAGTTCTAGAAGGACAACTCATCTTCTAGAAGGAATCTTATCTCCTACAAATAAGGAAGGGAATATTATCCCATTTATTAAATGATTTATCTAATAATGCAACCTAGGACTTAATTAATTAAATGAAAGACCTAAGTTAACTTATGCTAGTGTAATAAATAATTAATTACACCAACAACCCCCCATAAGTGCAACTTAGGGAGGAAGATGCAATGATTATGTAAGATGATGATGGGTCCTAGCTACGAGGCCATGTTAGGTACCCATGTACATGAAGATACAAAAAATCTCCCACAAACGGAGAAAAGGGGAAAACCCTATAGGAACAAAACCCCTCTCCAAAAAGGAGATGAAAAAGAAAAAAAGTGAGATAGGATGGGAAGGATGGAGGACTCCCAAATACCCCCTAAGTACACCATCCGTCACATGGATACAATACAATCAAAATCCCCCCCATAGGAGGGAAAGAGAGACTATATAGCCCCCCCAAAAGATGATATCACCTGCAAAAAAGGTAAGTGTCTGAAGACAGAACAAGATCCAATGCTGACAAACAACTTGTCTCCCTTTCGGAAGAAACAAAACCAAATTCAAGTGCAAAGATGCTTCCCATTCCGGATAGGAATTGAAGGAAGGAAGAATGAACATGGATGATGATGTCTCTGAACGTTGCTCAAGTGTCTCCTTTCCTGATGAAGAAGAGGCCACAATCAATGAAGAGAGTGGCAAACCAAGATGATGTAGAAACTGATGTTGAACAATATACAAAGACAAAGATAGAATGGATATGATGGATGTGATGGAGACTTGATAGCCCCCCCTGAATGAAGTGTCCTCAAAACCACTGAAGGAAGTATGAAGCAACAAAGGTGTCCAAACCACAAATCTCCTGCTAGGAAGAAGTAAATCCAATGGTGGATGCTGAAGAAACCTCAAGTCCTGAATGGAATGACAGTGAAGAAGGCTCAGATATGAAATCTCTGAAGAGAAACCAAGTGCCTCCAAGATGGTCTCAGGATTCCAAATCAAGGTCGAGATAAAGGAATGAGGAGACTCAAAACAACTCTCCAAAGCCAAATCGGAATAGAGGAGTGATACCCCCTCAAGAATGTTCTCCAAACCTGTAGAAGTGGCCAAGTCAGTGATACCTAAAACAAAGCCATCATGTGATGTCAAGTCTGAAAAACTAAATGTGTCCTGATGGATGATGATAGTGGAAGCCTCAATCAATGATCTTGGACAAGGAATCACTGAATGTGAAGGGATACCAACTGTCTCTGATGAAGAAGAAGCACTGAAAGGTACCTTGTCAACCTCTTCAGAAAGATCAAGGTAATCAACTTCCTGCATAACAATATCATCATAGGGAACTTGATCTGAAGCAAGACATTTTGAATCATGACCATTGGGGAATGGTGTAGTATCAGAATCTCCCTAGATCTCCCAAAGCTTAGTCCAAAGAATGTGAGGACAATCACAATGATCAATAGAACTCAAAACATCACAATCAACTTGCATAGAAATAATCTCCAAAACAGTGTATCTGCTGCAACTCCAAGTAAGTTCATGAATACCTACACTTGGATGAGGAACAATACCAAATATATGTGGCAACAAATCAAGTGATTGGAGATGGTGGCAGATCCCATCTCACCATTGGGAATAGTTACCCTTGTGCAACATAACCAAAGGAGAACATGCAAGCCCCATAATGAAATTTCTCCACAAAAATACAAAGACACTGACCTTCAACAACAAATAAAGACTTCCAAATATGATTTACAACTGAAGTGATGCAACCTGGATCAAAAAATATTTTCCCAAGCTTCAGGATAACCAGGTTATTGATCAAATGCACCAAACTAAAAAAACTATCATGCAAGAGTACCTGGAGCTAAAACTGATCAAGAGGCTCTAGACTGATGAAAAAATCTCTGAATCACCTTCCTGATGCCGCTGGAATCACTGAAATCTAACAAACAGTTGAGAAGATATGCAGCTGTGAGTCCAAATTAGGGTTTGGACTTCAATTGGATGAAGAGTCTTCTGTTTACAAAAATTTGATACCCTGGGTGAAAGTTATGATCAAACAAAAAAAATGCCTATCGGAGGCACACTGCAGGCTAATCAGGTGCAAAACATTAGCACCCCGGGCTAAGCGCCTAGTTGTTCATGTGACCACGGCCCAAATATTGGCAAAAAAAAATGTGCCACCCCTGGTGGTGGCGGGGCGGAGATGTCGGGCGGTGCCACTGGTGAGGAGAGTGCCACTGGTGGTGGATAACCACCGACCAGCAGGAGTTTGGATGGGCCGGCCGTAGACTTTGTTAGCGAGCTCGGCCATCGGCGTGAGTTTGTTGGACTCCAGTGGATAGAATAGACATCGGCGGGCGAGAATCACATTCACTGGCTGACTGAAGACTCCGACAGTTGGCGGAAGCTAGGACTTCGGTGATCAGCGGGAGCAGATGGCCGGGAAAAAAACTCCAAAAAAGGCAGGTGAACGGTGATAGAGAGAAGACCCCGGTGGGCTAAGCAGGCCCTGTTTGATGTGACGGGCCACCGGTATGACAACCTGCCAAAGAAATTAATTCGGCCGGCCAAAAAAACTCTGCAGAATGTGTGAAAATAAAGTGCCAACAATGCAACTTTGATTTTTAATATTGCTTGGATAGCAATTAAAAATTAAAAAAAACATTTTTGTATATATATATATATATATTTTAAAATGCACACCAAATCAAATCCACAATGTATGAGGCCGACTGAAAAAACAGACCCTTAAATGCTGATAGAGAAAAAATGTATGAATGCTGACAGGGAAATAAAATATGAGGTCGCCCAAAATATTTTTCCTGGAACTATAGGAAAATAGAATTTTTGCCATATAATAAAAAATATTAGCCTGATTTTTCTGAAACGAAAATGGCCTACTGCTAAAAAAAAATTTCCTCAAAGGACAACTGACCGGGATGATTTTTTGCTGAAAATTGTACGGATAGTATGATTGATTTTGCAAACCCTAAAAAAATACCTCTAAAGCTCCCGAGTTGATGTATCTGATTTTGATGAATGGGAAGGCAATCCTAGGGTTTTGAGGCCTTCTGAAGACAATGGCGAGCTTGGATTTGACTCTATCTACTTTAGAAATCAGCTTGGTCCCCGGGTGGAAATAAGTAGCCTTCAATGGAAACCTTCAGCCTGCGGAGAATCTCCCACACCAACTTTCTTGATCGAGGGTTGAAGTTTCACTGGATAAGCTCTAATACCATGTTGGAGCTGAGATATAGCTCTGATACCATGTTGGGATTATGGATGCACAATCCTTGAAGCTGTAGTCTTCGATGTAGGACCTTTAAGCTAGGAAAGATAATCAACCACCTAGAAAGTGTTGCAACTAGGCATGCACAATGGAGGTTCTATATTGATATGATATGATATCTGATTGATATCTGGATTTTGGATGATTACAAATGTACAAGATGCCTGATTATATAGGCATGAACTAAACCCTAATATGCATGAGATGTTTTCATGTGCCTTGATCTAACAACATGTGACAACATGTGAACCCTAATGGTGATGATCATTAAATGAGGGGATAAGTTCTAGAAGGACAACTCATCTTCTAGAAGGAATCTTATCTCCTACAAATAAGGAAGGGAATATTATCCCATTTATTAAATAATTTATCTAATAATGCAACCTAGGACTTAATTAATTAAATGCAAGACCTAAGTTAACTTATGCTAGTGTAATAAATAATTAATTACACCAACAAACCCATCATATCTCAAACCCTCACGATCACTCCAAACATATCTCAATGACTTGTCACTACATCCAACACGATTCCAAAACCACCATTTCCATCATCACCCAGACCACTCCTTGGCTTAGGGCTTCCCCCTTTACTAGGTATCAATCAAACCAACATCCCAAACATCAATCAAAACATCATGCAAAACTTTTAGAACTTGTCATCGACATCGCAACAATAGATGACAAATGAAAAACCAATCACAATATCATTAACCACCCCCATAATATCTAAAAACATGGTCTCTCAAGGAACAATCACATCAATTACACCATCCACCACTCAAATATCAATCATCAATACAATGACACCTCTTATCACCACAACAAGCACTATTCCAAAACCACCTCCACCACCACCACCACCCAAACCAAACACAACAAGATAATATAACATTGCGCTAAAAGCAAACCATCCCTACCAAAAGGCCATCCAACAATATCTATCCATGCAACAAGAAACACAAGCTCAACAAGCCTCTCAAGTCGTACAAGCTACTCAAGCTACCCAACAAACACAAGCATAAACACGAAAAAATGATAACTATTGGGGACAATAATCAGGATTCGACCAATGACCATGTTGAAAATGTCTCTATGTCACCTAACAAGTTAGAGGGCATCTCTCAAGAATTCATTCCAAAGCATGATCATCATATTTCACCAAAGTCTAGCAATGGTCCTTTCCAAGACATATTGACATCCTTCGACCTCATAGTTGCAGATATTGAAGGAATATTGAACTCAACATTTGATCCAAGTCCACTAAAAAATGAAGAGGATATTGAGCCAATTCCCATACCTAATGATGACATCCAAGAACCTTTTATAAGTAATCCATCCTTTGAAACTAACCCATGTCAAGAAATTGATCCAAAGCATGTCAAAATCAACTCGAAAATCATTCAAGATCAAGAATTTGTATCTCCAAGATACTACAATGATCTAATGGACACTCTCCTATCTATGCAAGATACACATACTCCATCTACCAATGAGATGCTTTCTATGGATGGACACATAGATGATCTTCATTTAGAACATGATTTCTTTACTCCTAAAATTATTACACAAAAAGAGCGGGTTATCGATTCCTACAATTAGACTGAGTTGTCAACATTAGGATTAGATATATCCCAAATTCAAACTGAGGACATCATGAATAAAGATATCTAGAAGTATCCACTCAAAGAAAAAGGTTAGATAGAATAGGATATTCCAAAGTCAGTAGAACAACAAATTCCAATAGCATCATCTATAATGGTCATTTATCAAAGAATGCACTCTAAACAACAGCTCTTGGAACAAACAAAATCAAAGCATGAAGGTACTACTTCCACAATACTAGGGGAAACTTCGTCTCAAGAAAACATCAACATAAGGAGCACAAAAAATCCTTATGATGAAACCAATGCCAATACTACAACCAGCCACGTCATGAATCTTCATCCATCCATCACCCCATCCACGAATTGGGACCAGCATCAAAAGAAAGATTTGAATCAAAGTATGAAGAATGTTATCAAAGCAAAAGAATCTAAGAAGCATAATGGAGAAATCAAATACGCATGGATACCAAAACATACAAATAAAGATCATCCCTATCAAACTCCATCAGTCAAAGAAACTATGGGGAAAAATAAAAAAGGGAAAAGTATCCATCAAAGATGTCCACAAAAGAAAAAGCAGGCTTTTCAAGCAACGTACAAAGTATATCAACCAGTTGGTCCTAATTCCATGCACACTTCCATATCCACCCATCATTGCTCATCTTCCCAAGTTTGGAAAGTCAAAGGTTCCAAACTGTCAACCAATCTATCTCTTATCCCTAAACACACTCCATCCATGCCTCCACGCATGATATCCAATTCTCACATTGACCATGTGTTCACAATGACCCTTGATCATAAGGATTTAGAAGGCACTCTATTACAATGTGTGCACAAATACAAAGTCAACTCCAGCACCAACGATGCAGATCAGGAATCTCAAAAGTTGCATTCATGTGCACATATCTTAGCAAAGTAACTTCTTTAGGAAGGATACCGATGAAACATTATGACAGGGGAATCTACATCAATAGCACCTTGTGATTCAACATGAGCTTAAAATCTTTCAGAAAAATAAAAAAAATAAAAAAATATGAAAGTCCAAAAGAAAAATTAGAAAAAGGATTGAAAATAGTAAAGAGAAAAAAATTATCCTCTAGTGAAAACCACTACAGTGGCGCTTTGGGCAAGACCATGATAAAAACTTGGTAAACAGGCATCATGTGTAGAATCAAGCATCTACGTGCACTAGTTCAAGTGAAAGCATCTTATCCCATCCATAATAAATCCAACATTCCATCCATCTCATCCATAATAAATCCATTCATCCATGAACAATTTATCCAATCCACTTTTCATCCATCTACCTCCATCATCCAAGTTATCCTGATCTTGATGAAAGTTTGGTGCACACTTTAGATTTGCTTGTGGTAAACATCTTGACATGGGCCATTTTCATTTGATCTTATCCTATGCAGCATTATCTAAGCTATGAAGCACTATCCAAATGAGCTTTCTTTATCCAAACACCTTATCTTCTTACAAGATAATCCATATCCATCCATCCATACACCTATTTGAGCATCCATCCATGACATTCCATACATTGCTAGACACTGGGGGCATATATTTACATCTTGCTTCAGGAATAAATCTTGATCTATATCCTCCAAACTTATGTGGTGATCCGAACATTGGAAAATGTGAAATCAAATTGGTCAAAGCATTTGTGATCCAAAATCCAATTCACTAGCCCATGGCACATTTTGACGAGAAGATGTTCCTTATCTAGTTTTATCTTCAATCGAACATCGATCCAAACAATCAATATCAGTCCCATCTAATTTGCACGTCAACATCACATCAAATCATTCAAACAAATTTTGTTCCAAATCAAGCTTCATCAATCTTGATTGATCAAAATCCAATGAATCCATCATCTTGGGATATCCATCCTAATCCTTTTGTTGCTTAACACTATCCTTGCATTGTTGTGCATCCTCAACAATGTTATCATCATCAATCCCATCAACATCTCAATCCTTGTGTTGCTTAACACTATCCTTGCATTGTTGTGTATCCTCAACAATGTTATCATCATCAATCCATCGATCCAATCAATCAACCTTAGCTTGGTTTTCAAAAAAATTCAAAATGGACACATCCATATCCAAATCGTCAAAATCATGCAAAAAATCCAAAAACATCAAAAAAATAGAAAAATCCAAAAAACACTCAAAAAGTCATAAAAGCATCAAAAACACTAGATCCAAACTACATCGTCTCTAAGCTTAAATGTAGGAAAGGCTAATCTCTGATCAGCCCCCGAGACATCAAAATTCAAAAAAACATTGGAAAAACACAAAATCCAAAAAAATCATAAAATCTCAAAAAACCCCAAAAAAACATTGGAAAATCCAAAAAATCCAAAAACATTTGTAAAACATCTTGAAAATACCAAAAACATCCTCAAAACATTTCACAAATGTCAAAAACATCCAAATATTTTAAAAAATCCATCCGTCCCATTTCACTTTCACCTATGATAATCAATCATCCATAATAAATTGATCGTCACCTTCATCCTTTGGCAAAACAAATAGAAACAACCACAACAATCAGCAAAAGCAAGCTTCAAATGTAAAATGAAAATCGAAACAACAAACCTTTAAAACAAAATCAAACTCTTGATCATTTTCAGACATGTCAGTCAACCTTATATCAACAGCCTATCAATCAACTTATCAACCCATCATTATCCTATACAATGCATGCCCTAGGATATATCGTTCCAACAATGGGAATCATTTTGGATATCCCCTTGGATTCTTATCCTATCAAAACAACTCCCTTTGGCTCAAGGTATGAAGAACATTGGCTTGTTTGTGTACTTGATATTTTCTTTTGATTTATCTTATTGCACTCATTCCAAGGACCTCTCAATGATGCCAGAATGAAGGATTTAGAGAGATAGGAATGGGGAAACGATCATTATATTTTTGTCTATTGTGCTTTTTGGACGTTCTTGTAATATAACTTAGCAAATACTTGCTTTGTTAGGTACGTCCTAGCAAGGTTTCTATATGTCAAGTGTCAACAAGAATACTCCTATTTGTTTGTCGAGTCAAAGTCCATCACACTAGGTACAATGCCATCCTAGTTATCTATACCTTGATGCATCATATCTAGGTGTGTTATCAAACAATAAGGTAATTTCCCCTTTTAAAATCCTAACTCCTTGGTAAGAAAATAATCATCATCATCATCATCTCATTTCTTGTTGGAATCTCTTATTTTCTTCTATCTCTTGCTTTTTGAGCTAACATGGTACCTTGATAGTTAATCATAAATCATTGATAATGCATCCATCCTATATCCACAAACCATCATCATACTACATAATGCATATCATACCATATAAGAAACATTAATCATCTCACATGCATTGCATTTCATCATTGCATAATATAGATTGGTTATTCTAAACATCTCATAAACCATACACTTATCACCTATTTGCATAATCATAAAAGCATCATCATAACATATCATGTACATCCATATCATCCATTCATCATCATATCATCCATTACATATAAACATCATAATCATCTCATATATATCATCAATAATGTCACTGTCATGGTACAAATCAGGATCAAGTGTGTGTAATACATCAAAATAGGCATGAGGCTAGCCATGGCTGATGACTGTCTACATCATCAAATCTATCTACATCAAATATTCAAGTTGAACTAATCTTGAACCTTTGTCGAGAGATCAACCCTCAAATCAAACATCTTCGCTTGATCTCTTGAGGGGGCAGTATACCAGCATCCAAAAAATCAAAAAAATTTGCATTTTGATCAAGACAGTTTCATCTTTGAACCAATGCAACAAGTGCATTGCTTAAAAGAGGGGAAAAATGTACACATAGAAAATATAAAAAATGATATTGCACACTCAATCCCGATCTACTAACATTGCCTCATCCTGAATTATCCCTCTATCTAACCATTTAATCGAATAAGCCTTATTTGATTAAATTCATTATAATTCCCCTTTTAATTAAATAAATCCCTCGATTTCATTAAATCATTTTCTTTGTGTAATTAGCTAGGTCACTTCATCTTCCTATCTTTTATTTAATTAAATAATCCATATTATTTGATTAAATCTCTAAAGTTCATCTAATTAAATTAAATAAATCAAACATTTATCTAATTTAATCTAACAGCACCCCCTTTGGTTAAATAAATCAAAAATATTTATTTATCTAAGTCTAAATCATTCTCTTCTCATTTTGAGTTATTTAAATCCTAAAATCTAGGTCAAAATGGTCAAATCAACTAACATCATTTAAATTAATCAAATCATGATTAATGTTAATCCTAATCACTCCAATCCTCTAGATTTTGCAACTTGCACAATTAAATTATTTGTTTGATTTAATAATTCTCTATTTACTTTCAAAATGGCATCAAAAAGGGAATATTCCTCCAAGTTTGAAATCTCCCCCCAAATAGACTTGTTCATCCAACAAAGCATTTAAAGCTCTTACATTATCTCTTACATGTCTCCTACTTGGCATTTAACTCATCTTTCATCCCCCTAAACATGTCATCTCATCAAATTCAAATTTCAAACTTGCACATTGATCAAAATGTGCTCAAGCTTCCTCCATTCACATGTTGACAAGTGGCACCTTGCCATTGGTTGAATGTTAGTCCCACATTGCTCTATTTTGAACATTCACCCATCTTAGCATTCTATAAATGAAGAGCTCATCCTTCATTTTATCCATCCACAATTTATGCAAAGTTACTATAATCAAATCCATAGCGACTTATCATCAATTTCATCCAAGCATAGTTAGGTTTTTTGCAGATTTTTGGCTTGGAGCTCTCATCATTCATCAAAAAAGTGGATAAATCATCATCAACATATCAAGCTTGCATCATTGGAATTGGGAAAGGGCCAATTTTCACATCAAATTGGCACCAATTCCCTCAAAAGATTAGAAGTTTGTTGGCTTTGGAATAGGATTTTGTATGCTTTGAAATCTCATTGTGTTCTTCATTTCATATTTTATCTCTTTTGCTATTCAAATAAATTTCTTGAGGAATCCTTGTTCTTGCTTGCATTTGATCTCCTAATGTATTCATTTTTTGTGTTTTGCAAGTATTTGGATTAGGGTTCTACAGTAACTTATGAGGATTTTTTTGCTAGAAGTGAAGAAGACAGACCTCTTTAGATAGAGGAAATTCCAATTAAGACTCCATCACCAGTACATGAAGATGAGGATCATGGCAGAGAAGAGCATGATAAAGATGAAGATTTTTCTAAGAAGCAGGAAGAAGTGGGATAAAGTGAAGTACAATCAGAATCTGTTGTTCCAGGTTGGCTGGATAAAGAAATAAAGAGAAAGAAAATTGTTGTGGATGATACCCCTTTCAATTGGGATGAGATACTAGAGAAAAATAGGAAAAGGTAAAGGAAAGAAGAAGGCCAGAGTCATTTCCAATATAGAAAGGGTTGAAGCAAACAACAGAGTGGTCCAAACTCCTACTACTACCACCGAAAATAATAGAGATGAGGTTATTGGTGAGTGATGGAATTCTCTCTTCCTCAAGAGCTGCAAAACCTTGGGAATGGTTCGAAGCTTTTCAAATAAGGCAGAAGGTTTTGAAGAAGATATATAAGCAGAGGAGGAAAATTGAGGATGCCATGACTGATATCTATGATAGATGCATCTCATTCTTTGAAGTGATGACAGGGAGAAGGAAGTTCACACCAAAGCATTTGAGCTTTGAACAGTTGAAGAAATGGTGGCGAGATGGATATTCTCTAGTCATTGAGGATCTAGTTACTGAGCATCAGTTGGATGATGCGCCCACTTATATTGCAATCATTGAGAAATATCAAACCAATAGGGTTGAGTGGGATAAGTCAGTGGAGCAATCAAGAGAAAATATTAGATCCATTGAAAGGAGAATTAAGGTTTTACCTTTGCCACCTATAGCCAACTTGGACAAGTTGCTTGTGATGGTGCATGATAGGGTGGATCAAAATAAAGACAAAGGGGAAAGCAGTTAATGCAAGGAAACATTGGAATTTTTTCCTCCCTATTATTTTGCATTCATTGGTCTGAGCTACATTGGAGATCCCAGGCCGAGTTGGATGGAGTTCATGCATTTAATGCATATTTTATCTTATTTTGAATTCCTCTTGGCCAACTTGTTTTATGGCCATTTATTATTATTGTAAATTCTAATTAGGCCGACATGCCTTGGGGGTTTCTCTTAATATGGCATTCTACCTCATTTGTAAGGGATATAAAGATAGATATTTTTGATGCTAGAGCGAATTGAGCAGTAGAGCAAGAGTTAGAAGTTAGTTCATTTTGAGCAAGTGTTGTAACATAATACTATAATTGTTGCTACTTTGGGTGATTCAATACAATTGGAGACATTGTGCTTTTGGTGAATTCTCTTGTGTTGATTTATCTTGCATGGTTCTTGTGATTCTATCTTTGGAATTGCTTAAGTTATTTGATAAATGCATCAGGTTTAATGTTAGATAAATTGATAGTGTTTATGACTTAGTACTTGAAGTGTTTGTAGCAATCCCTGGTCCATACTTTTCACAACCAACTGATTGTTAGTTGCTTTACAAAGTTAGCTTGGACTTTTATATTCATTGTGCTTAGTTCAATTGTGGAGGTTTATTCATTTTGATTGCAATAGGGTTGTTTTGAATGAATGTTCATGATTTGAAAATCTTTAGTACCTTAGAAGATTGCACTATTTTGATAAGATTGCAGATCCATCTGGGTCAATTAGAAATTAGTTTCTCAGGGATTGGTTCATTTCAATTGTTTGTCATTTGCATTTTTAATATTAGGATTAGTGTTAAATTTAGAAATATCTTTGAAGCCCTTATCTTTTGTTATTTCTTTTGTCATTTGGGTTAGATTTAGGATTGAAGTATCATCATATTGTTAGATCTAATAAATTAAAGATTCAGTATTTTCTTGTAGTAAGGTCCCATTGTGATTACCAACATTTTCACATTTATCACTGAGTTGTTGATGCATTTTCAAGACCTGACATTAGAGACCTTGGGGTTATCTCTTGAAGCTTGCTGATAGATATTTACCTTTCAAGAGAGATAGGATTTCCATATTCTATCTAAGTTGTTGTTGTGCAAAAAACACCATCAACAGATTGGTGCTAGGAGGTCCTGAAGAAGCAATCTGGATCAATTTTTGTCTGCCATATCTCCTGAAAGATTTAGAAGAATAATCAGATCTACTCCAGTGGAGGAGGAATTTCAAGAGTTACCAGCCCCTACTAGGTCAAGAAGGACCAACAAAAGGGGAGAATCATCATCCACCCAACCATCTCCATCATCCCCATCTTCATCAAGTTCATCTAAGTCTGAGTTTGAGAATATTCCCATTCAACAACCTCAGCCAGCCATAAATCATCCATTACCACCCCCACCTCCACCAATGGCTTTCCTAGCTAATAACCCGTTTCCATTGAGTTTTGCTAATTACAATGTCATGCCTAGGAACCCTAAACACTTTTGTTCAAAGTTCCATGTTAATGATCCTAATAGAACTGTTGAGGAACACATCAGGATCTTTCAGACTGGTCTTAAGGATAGAGGAATCAATCATGAGGATTTATCATGTAGACTCTTTCCTTATTCCTTGGGAGAGGATGCATTCTATTGGTACAATCATTTACCTGCTAGGCCTATCTAGAATTGGATTGAACTAGAGACTACATTTCTACAGAATTTTAGGATCCCCATTAGTCCCAATAAGCTCTATCTTCAGTTCACTAATGTTAAGAGAGAATTCCATGAGCCTATAGGGTCCTTTAACAATAGGTTTCATTGTGCCTATACCTGACCGTAGACCCCTTATGTTGTTGATGAGCCCACTACCTTAGATTTCTATTATGAGGGACTTGACAATCTGACAACTACTTTCATGAAATGGAGAAAAAACCCTCCTAATACCCTACTTGATGCATACACAGAGGCTGTGAAGGTTAGCACTGCTTTAAGGCAACATTTTTCTAGGCCTTTACCATCATTAGGACCCGCTGCTGACCCTGGAAAAGTTCCAGCTCTCAACCAAGCTCTTGCTAATCACACTCCCATCATGAATCCAATACCTCAGTTACCTCTGGTCCCTCACCCATGACCTCCTGTGAGTCAAGTTCCACTCATAATTAGCTACCCTCAACAAAATGTAAATCAACCTCTCCAAACATAGTCTCAGGCTAGTTTTCCCACATATCTGCAGAATTCTAAAGTATTAAATCAATCACTGAATGCCAATACTATAGTAGGATATCCCCAAAATAATGCAAACCAACCTCCATACAGAAATCCTAACAAGGAAATATTGGATGAATTGACTAAACAAGTGAAGAAGCTGAATATGGAGGTAACTTATTTGAGGAACCAGAACAGTCATTTGCAAGCTGCTCAAAGAAAATATGCAGTCCAATCAGAGCAGAGAAAGTCAGGAAAATAAACAAGGACAACATTTTGATAGGGGGAAACATCTTGAAAGAGGGTATAATAATGATAGAGGACAAAATTATGAGAAAGGACAATCCTTAGGCCAGAACTTTGATAGAGGGAAAGTTGGTGGACAAGGGTTTGACAGGAGACATCCAGCTAGACAAAACAAGACTTGGAATACAAGGCCTAACAATGGAGGAGTCCCCACCCCATTGGATTAGCTAGTCAGTCAAGAGAAGCCTCCTGGTGGTGTATATTTGGCTGAGGCTGCTTTATCAGGATGGTGTAGGCTCCATAAAATGAGTCAACATTCTAAGTTAGATTGTTAAGAGTTCCAGACAACAACTTCAATTTTTTAATATGAAGTGGAGAATAATACAGGTAGTCAGGAAATGGTGCCATCTACTCCCTATGATTCATCAGTGTTGGTACTGAATCATGCTCCTTTTCCACAAAGCAAGGAAAATGTACCTAAAGAATAATCAGACCAACTGAAGGAAGAGGTAGACCAAGTGTGCAATGGGGATGAGATTACAAAGTTGTTTGATGAAAATCCAGTGAATGACAATGGCCCCATGGATGAAGAAGAAGCTTATGTTGAAGAGGTATAGACCTTCCAGAGGCCTATTAAGAAGTATGATCTGAGAGACTTTCCACATAGAAGTCCACAAGCTGGAGGCCCCTTCACCACTTCCATTCCACCAAACAACTTCACTATGCCTCTAGATCCTAATGCCAACAATAATCTGTCACATCCTCAGGTGTCTAGGTAATATTTATCTCAAGATCAAGGACATATGAACATGCCAAAATGGAAAGGTGTTGATGCAAACAAGGAAAAGGTGGTGGAATACCCAAAGGAGACCCCTGTTGATCTGAGTGAGGAACAATTGGCCATATATGTTGCAGAATAACTCAAGAAGCTAAAGGTAAGCCTCTCTGCATTTGATTTATTGAGAGTTCCACCATTAGGAATGCAGTTCTAGGAGCTTATAATGCAAATTCCATATCACAAGATAAATCAGTTAGTGAAAGTGTTAATAAAGCATCCAGTTCTTAGTCGGTAGGAAGGCAAAATCAGACTCATAATCAAGTCCACATGCCTCCTAGAGATAAGGGAAAAGAGAAGGACAAAACTCAAGTTGCTCAAGTGGATACTCTCTTAACTCTATTTCAAGGGAAAAAAGACACTCCTCCATTCCCGATCTCTGTTCGTATATTTGGTAAGAACTTGCACAGCTATTTGTTGGATTCGGGTGCTTCCACCAGTGTAATGCCTTTTGGTGTTTGTAGAGCTATGGGTATTACTCCTGCTAATTCCCAAAGGAAAGTTACTCAGCTGGATAGAATCGAAGTTAATGTTGTAGGGGAATTAAACATGATTCATATGCAGGTTGCTTTTGACCCTAGAATTGAGTAGGTTATTAATATACAGGTGGCTGATATACCCGATGCTTATGGCCTGATTCTGGGAAGAGACTTCACCAGGGCCTCCAATGGATATGTCTCAAGTGATCACTATCACATGTGGCTTCCCTAGAAGGGAGTGCCAAAATAGATTAGAATTGAAAGAGAACCCAGGATGAAATACATGATTATAGAATTTTAGAATACTTCCAATGAAATTTTGATATCAGAAGTAAGTATGGGTAATTACGTGCTTGCAACCCATTTTGAGGAATTTGAGGCAGAAGAAATCCTTATGTTACATGTTGTGCCTATTGATCTCACAACATAATCTAGTGGTATTGAAGCTCTGGTGGAACCAGTTGCAAATGATGATGATCCTAAAGATAATCAGCTCAGTTTGCTAGATAATTTCTAATAATTCATTCATAAGTTCTTTGAAGATCAAGTCCAGTTGGGTAGAGGAATGAATATTGGAGAACTACTCTTTCCAAATTGGTGTAGGGTGCATAATGCCTCCAATTCAAAATTGGACTATTGCTTGTGCCAGGCTATAGTAGAACAAATACAGAAGTGTATCAACCCCACTCCAACAATCAAAATTAATATCTGGAATGTCCAAGAGGATCCTAAAGGGAAAAAGGTGATGCTTTCTGAAGAACCATCCAACAACAACAGTGCAAGAGTTACAGCAAGGAAGTCTGTAGTTGCTGGTTGTTGGACTCTAAGATTTGATTAATCTAAATCAAAGCAAGGAGTTGGGGAAGGATTTGAGCTAATTAGTCCAAGAGGTAAGACTTTATTTGCTACTCATAGACTTCAATTTCATTGTACAAATAATGTAGTAGAATATGAGGCTTTGGTCCATGGGTTGCTCATAGCACTAAAGAAAAAGGTTAATATTTTGCAAGTCTTTGGGGATTCTGAGTTAGTGGTTAAGCAAGTTAGGAGACAATACTCTTGTCATGACCAAAGAATGACCAATTATAGACATAGTGTATGTGACCTTATTGAAGGATTTGATTCCTTCAACATTCAGTTGATACCACACAATAAGAATCAAATGGCTGACTCTCTTGCCCAGACAACTAGTACACTGCAACCTCTGTCTCTTTCTGGATTGAAGAATTTTATGGTGGAACTGACCCCAGTACCTTTAGTACCTAACAACATTATTAATTTCTAGGTATTTGAAGATGATATGCACATTTTAGATTTTATCACAAGCTTAGATGTCTTTGCTTCTCAAATTATTGATGAAACTGAACTCCAAGAAGCAGAGATGGATTTGGAAGGGGTAATTAATCTAAAGACCAAAACTATTCCTAGAGGAATGGTGCAATTAGAAAGGACTTTTGATCTGTATAAGGTCAAAGATCAAGAATGAGATGCCAAGAAAGAGTCCATCAGTGGACAATGTGAGAAGTATAATATGGGGACTCATGAGGATGTCAGGAATGTCTTCATTGGTAAAGTATGTACTCTAGAAGAGAGGAAACAGATAACCGATGCATTACATACATATCAAGATGTGATAGCCTGGAGTTATGAAGACTTGAAGACCTATGACACATCAATTATAACTCACACTATCCCTCTCAATCTAGGAGTAAGACCCTTCAGGAAGAGGTAGAGGCCCATCAATGCTCTGCTGGAACCAGTAATTCAAAAGCAAGTGCAGAAGTTGCTATCTACCAAAATCATACTTCTAGTTAGACATTCAACTTGGGTTGCAAACTTGGTTCCTCTAAGAAAAAAGAATGGTGAAATCAGACTCTGTGTGGATTTTAGGAACCTTAATAGAGTATTAGAAAAGGATAATTATCCAGTACCCTCATTGGATAAAGTACTTCAAATTGTCAATGGATCTCAGATGATGTGTTTCTTGGATGGATACTCGGGATACAATCAAGTTATGGTGCAATATGAGGACAAACATAAGACTGCTTTCACCACCAAGTGGGGAACTTTTTCCTACAGGAGAATGCCCTTCAGCTTGATCAATGTCGGAGCCACCTTCTAGAGAGCCATGGACATTTCCTTTAAAGACATAATTGGTAAATGCATAATTATTTATATGGATGATCTGACAGTTGTTTCCAAGAAGAGAGGTGATCATATCGCAGATTTGTGCAAAGTGTTTCAGAAGTGCAGGGAATTTGGTATATATCTCAATCCAAATAAATGTATCTTTGGAGTTACGAAGGGAAAATTGTTGGGGCACGTTATCTCTAAGAAAGGAATTGCCATTGATCTAGAATGAGTGGAAGCTATACTCAAGATCCAGCCACCTGCTAGGAAGAAAGAAATGAAATCATTCTTTGGAAAAATCAACTTTGTCAAGAAGTTCATCACTAGATTTGCAGAAATAGTCAAGCCACTGAATGCAATGTTGAAGTAGGAAGCCAAAGTTGAATGGAATGCAGAAGCTAAGGAAGCATTTGTAGAGATAAAAAGGGCTATTGTTGAGGCTCCGATTTTGGTGAGTCCAAATTATGCTAAGCCATTCTATATATATTCATTTGCTTCTAATCATTCCTGTGTTGCTATGTTGACTCAAAAATATGAACAAGGAAATGAACATCCCATAGCATTCATGAGTGCACCATTGAAAGATGCAGAACTAAGGTACCCGAGAGTGGAAAAGAAGGCTTATGCCTTAGTCAGAGCTGTGAATAAATTCATACACTATATCCTCAGAAACAAGGTCTTTGCAATAGTTTTGGATCCTGCAGTCAAGTTGTTGTTGATGCAAAATGAGCTAGGAGAGCATAGAGCTAAGTGGGTAACTATGTTACAAGAATATGCTATTGAGATTCAACCCATGAAGCTGGTAAGAGGGCAAGGACTTACAAGGACAATGGCAGAAATAGGCCCTGATATTGCAGCCCAACATTACAATCTAGAGGATGTTTCTCCCAGTGAATGGTATGATGATATTGTTCACTATCTCCTGACTCAAAGATGACCTAACCATATTAATGCAGTATAGAGAAGGGCATTGCATTTGAAGAGTGATAGTTTCATGCTGAAGGGAGTTGTTCTATATAAGAAAAATCATGATGGTGTTTACTTAAGGTGCCTAGGAAAAGTAGAATATGAAAGAGTAATGTTGGAATTTCATGACAGATATGGTACAGGCCATGGATCTGCACCTTCTATAGTGAATCAGATTTTGAGAGCTGGTTACTTGTCATTGGCAACCACAACATGTGTGTTCAGTAGGACCACTTCACAACAACTCATAGGTCAATATAACTGTTACTGATTATTTCACAAGATGGATTGAGGCCCTTGTTTGCAAGCAATGTACTTCTAAGGTGGTAATCAATTTCATTGAATCAGGTATTATTAACCGTTTTGGATGTCCTATGTCTTTGGTTTGTGATAATGGTCTTGCATTTGCATCATTAAAATTCTCTAACTAGGCCTTTGATCATGGAATTATAATTAAGTTTGCATCCAATTATTACCCTTAGGGTAATGGTTTGACTGAGTCTTCCAATAAAAATCTCTTGACTGTTATTCGCAAGCTGTTAGAAAGAAATCCTAATGATTGACACACCCAGCTCAGGTTTTCTCTTTGGGAAAGATCGTACAAGACACAAGACTTCCATAGGAATACCCCCTTACCACCTAGTTTATGGGTTAGAGCCTGTGTTTCCTATTCAGTTAAAAATCCCCACCCTACAGTTCATTAATGAATATTATGATGAGGGGGATAAACATGAAGCCCGACTTGCTGATTTGCTACACCTTGAGGAGAAAAGAGACAAATCCCTAGAAAACTTTTCCAAACATCATGGGGTAGTCAAATGGTGGTTTGATAGAAGATCCAAGGTAAAAGCCATTCAGATTTCTGACTTGGTTCTTTATTGGGATAAAGCCCATGACTGTAAGGGGGAGCATAGTAAATTTGAAAAACTTTGGCTTGGCCCTTATCATATTTTAGAGATCCTGGGAGATAATGCTTTTTGCTTGCAAACTATCACTAGGGAGAATATCCCACTACCCATCAATGGGTAGTATTTGAAGCATTATTTCCAATCTTGAGGTGTTTTCAACTCTTTTCCTGTACATAGTTAGAGTAGGTTTCCCTTTCTGTTTTGCTTTGCTTTGCTTTGGTTAGAGTAGGTTTCCCTTTTTGTTTTTATTTGCTTTTCTTTGGTTAGAGTAGGTTTTCTTTCGGTTTGGTGTTTTTTTGCTCTGCTTTCACTTTGGAGGTCTTCTTGTTTTCTTCTAGATGTGTTGCACCTGCATGGAAAATATGCTTTTACCTGGGACTGTTCTGAGTATTTCCTTGATGAACTTTAATCATGTGTCTTGAATGGATGGTTGAGGTCTTCATTATCATCAAGAAGTCTAAATTTTTTATTTTAGGAAGATGGGTCACTGGTTTGATTTGAATTTGAAGTATTCTAAAATCTTATATCTTTCATACATCTTAAGAATCCTGAAGTTGTGGTAGGGTCTTTGTGAGGTCTTGTTAGGTGAAAAATCTTATTTCTTCTTTAGTGCCATTGTGGTT
This sequence comes from Sequoia sempervirens, assembly GCA_007258455.2. NCBI lineage: Eukaryota > Viridiplantae > Streptophyta > Pinopsida > Cupressales > Cupressaceae > Sequoia > Sequoia sempervirens. Next base: position 706,424,802 of record VDFB02058242.1, on the reverse strand, counting down.
CTCAGCCCTGAGTGTGAACTTCATTGTTCACAGGTTGAAATTAAAAAAAAGTGAAAAAGAAAAGAAATATCAAAAGAAGGAAAAAGAGAAAATATTGAAAATCAAATGAATTCAACTTATCAGGAGTATTTGAATATCTCTATCAGGGCTATAAACGTCTAGATGATAATAGAGCTATGATCAAGAGAGTCACAGTGATAACCTCGTTGGGGATATAGATGCTTGACTTGCAGTGAGACTCTATCCAGGTTCCTTTTGGAGTTAGAATATTTACGTAGCTTGACCTAATTAAACTTGGCTTCTGCAGTAGCTCAAGCAGGGAAATGAACTCATGTGTACACACTTGGATTTTCAATTTATAGAAGGTTCAGTCTACCTTTGTTTCTAATTCTTTAATCTTACATTTTTATTTGTTTGTCTAATAGGGGGGATCAAAACCAAAGATTTTGGGTTCATGATTCTTATTCATCATCAAATGCTCTAGAGCATTTCCCCAGCAGATTTGCCATTTGTTGTGTAGTTTTCACACACACGCCCCGCTGAAAGCAGGGACCCTTTTTTGCTTTTATCCATGATGTTTTGGCACTTTTATTTTGAGGATTTACCTTGCCTTGGCATGAGCTTAAAATGTTTATCTTGCTTTCCTAAGTGATTCCCCTAAGTTGCACTTTGAAAATATAAGTTTTGAATGAAGTTCGGGTTTTTACACCAGTTTCAAATTTTCTTCTCCATCCGGATTTTCCCAAATTTCATTCACAGCCTAGCGAAGAGATTAACACTACAGTTCGGGAAATCTGGGACTTTGCAGATTCCACCTTGACTGAATTTTTTTGAAATTTTGTTTTACCATCTAGTTTCTGAGTTTTTTAGCCTGTCTTGTTGACTGCATTTATGATCACTCATATGAATTGTGAGGGATGTATTTAATCTATTTTTGGGGATTTTATTGCCATTATGATTTATCATTTGCATTCTATTGAGTTGGGGTATTCAATCTTGTGGTTCTTGGATGAATTTAGTGTGTTGAACTTCTGAATTGTGGGATTTGGTAGTTGTTTTCTTGGCGTCACTATTGTCAAAGCTTGCTCAGGAATTTGAGGTTGTTTTCTGTCATTGCTATAATCAATTTCCATTTCATCAAATGGTATGTACACATTTCCTATCTTTTTATTGATGAATGTGAGTGGTCCTTTGGCATTCTGGATATGATCGAAGTTTGAATTTCTATGTGTTTGGGTATTCCAGAGCTAGGGTTGCATGATGTTGATTAGATTGATGGTTCCCCAAGTGAGTTTTGTGCTTTCTTTTCACTTTCATTTTTCTTGCTTGTGGGCCATGATTATATTTTGAAACCTAGCAGTTGAGTAACCTAAATCCTGAGCTTTTCTGTGCATCAATGGTGGATCTTGAGGGTTTCATGCATAGGGCATCGCCATTCCCTTTTGATTCACTTTAAGAGGAGCTTTAAGTTCAATGAAAATCACTAGGAGGTTTAGGTCAAACTTGTTGTAGGACCAAATTCCTCAATTTGTGACCATTCAATCAATTTGAGCGATATCATGTGAGAATGCCGATATTTAGGTTTTCCTTTAGTTTTGGGATTTTCCTGCGCTAGTGGATTTCCTTGAGTTTCCTTGTCCCCTCCGTTTCCCCAAAATGTGTTGAAAATCTAGAATCTTTCCTTCTTCATGGATTTTTGTCAATCCCAGATTTTCCTGGTTTCTCCTCCATCCCTTCATTTCCCCAAAGTTCATATGGTATTGTTGTTTTCACAGAATTCCGGTCCAGCCAGATTTTTCTAAACTCTCTTGAAAGCTTTGTGGAACTTAGAGATTGGATCAGATGGATAAATGTAATGATGAATACTTAGCATTCCATGCTTTTAACTGATAAATTACATGATTTTTTAGGCATCCTTTATTCATTTTTGATAATCTATTGTTGTTTTTTGTGCCTTATTTGGGAAAATCTGCCTAGTCTAGAATTTTTTGAAGTTCCTCCCAGGCTAGTTTTCCCTGGTTAGCTTGGAATCCTGAATTTCTTAGTTTGGTGGTTTATAGTTGATTTGATGGTTTTCTTATGATTTTAAGCTAACACTTTTAAGAATATGTTATCAACAATTGGATTTTTTATGTTAGTATTTATGGATGCATACTGAAGCTAGCAAGGCAGTGGCTGGAATGGCTAAGGGTGATATGGAGGGATCCTCTATCTCAAAAGCTAAAAGAGTTAAATTGGACATCAAGAGTAGGATCCCAGAAAGTAAGATAGCCTAAGTCTGGTCTAAAGTTTTAGAGAAAAATGTAGGTCGATGGGACTATGAACATTTTAAGGCAAGGATGGCACAAAAAGATCTTCCAATGATAGCCAGGAGATTAAAGGAATCAGGATTATCTCATGTAGCAAGATTTCTAACCATAGTATAGTGTTATGATTTGGTATTGGAATGTGCCCAACACTATGACAAAGATTCACAGAGGATAGTCAGTCCTCAAGGGAGAGTATTGGCTAATCTTAACCCTATCTCTATTGCACAGACTTTTGATATGCGAGACAAATCTCATGTGGTAGCATTCAATATGGAGGCAGCTAAAAGGTGCTATGAGAAGGAGACTATTAAGTTACAACAAGTTATCAATTCTTGGCTTGAGAAGCCAAAGTCTCATTTCTCAAAACTACCTAAGTAGTTGCATAGGGAAAAGTTTAAACAAGAAGTCTATGATGCCATCACATTGCTTAACTGGGTGGTAGGCTTGAAGAGTGTAAGCATGTTTGAGAATTGGATGTTCCATGTTATTGTGAGGATGGAGTAGGAAAATATTAATTATCATTGGGCAGGTGTTATAAGTACTGTGATTCATGAGAAAATGTGTAATGTGGTATAGACCAAGACATTCACCATGAATTCCTATTTAGTGTATGCACTTGCAAGATTTCAACCCTATAAAGGATTGAGCACAAGAGGAATATTTGGACAGGATGTAATTTATGAAGTTTATCCTCAATTGTACTTAGGAAGCCCAAGTTACAAGGAGGGTGAATGATTCATTCACCATGCATATCACTAGATTGCTCCAAGGTGCAGAGCATGTGAGAGTATCAGATGATGCTAAGGAGCTGATCAAAAGGTATGGGGAATGGTTCATACAGTTTCCCACCTTCTCCTACATAAGAATTGACGGTTGTCAAAGGGCTCCATATAGGCTTCCAAGGTATCCCACGGACCATTTTATACTTCTGGAGGTTATGAGGAAAATATGTGACTTTGAAACCATTGTTAAGAAAGATAAGCATAAAACTAGATTTGGTGGAGGCTTTCCTCTAAAGATAGGTACTAGCAAGCTATGCCCTTCAATTAATTCAACCTATGCTTCTGAGGAGGAAATGAGCACTCTTGGGTTGTCTTACCATTCCAAAAGGCTGGGTTTTGATTCCATTGGTGAAGCACAAAAGAAAGCCAGCAGGAAATACCACCATAGAGATGACATAGAGGACTACTTGGCCAATAGCAAGGATGAGTTTGAGGTAAGAAAAAATAAATTCTCTAGACTCCCAGTTGATGTGGTCTGAATGTATAGTGTGAAAATGGTTCCTGATTAGGTGGAAGATGATGGAGACTTAATCTAAAGTCATGATTATGATCCAATTAAGGACATGCCAATTGGAGAAGTAGACTGGCTGGAAGAAGAAAAAACTAAATTAGAACAAATCATGACCCCTGTGATGAGATACACCAAGTTGTGTCTCAAAGAGAAGGTGTGGGAGCTTGAAAGTGAAGGTGTGCCATGCACCTATAATCTGATGGGGGATCTAAAATCCCATTCCACTTTTGAGGAGTCAGCTGAGGAAGATCCTAAGGGCAAGACCAAGCTCGATTCTCCTTTAAAGATTAAAATCAAAGGTCCCCAAGAAGAAGAGTAGGAGAAATAGAGGAAACCAAAAGAAAAGAAGAGGATTGCTACTTCAAGGACCAAAAAAATTGTAGAGGAAGAACCCGGTGAAGGAGAAGAAAAGGATGGTGCCCCAACACCTAAAAGGATGAAAAAAAAGGGGTTTAAGAAAGAAGGGTGGACCTTCAACTGATCCTTCAACAAGTGGTAAATGTAGAAAGTTCTGGAGAAAAGACACAGGTATACACAAGGAGATCAAGAACTCCTTCTCCCAAGTATAATGTGTTGAAGAAGGATATTCCTCTAGCAAGTTTTGATGTAGAACAACATAAAGAGGCTTCTCTACCCCATAAGCCACATGGTACATTAGAACAACTAGCAGATGTGGAGCACCCACCAAGTGAACGGGGAGAATAATTTCAAGAACGTGAGCTTCATAGTGTAGCTATAGAGATGGAGAAAATTCTACGGACTCCCTTGATAACTTGTGAGGATTCTCCTCCTAGAAGTGAAGAAGACAAACCTCTTCAAACAGAGGAAATGCCTATTAAGACTCCATCACCAGTACATGAAGAAGAGGAGCATGGCATAGAAGAGCATGATAAAGATGAATATTTTCCTGAGAAGCATGAAGATGCATGCAAAGGTCAGTCGTAAGAAGTGGGACAGAGTGAAGTATAGTAAGAGTTTGTTGTTCCAGGTTGGCTAGATAAAGAAATAAAGAGAAAGAAAATTGTTGTGTATGATACCCCTCTCAATTGGGATGAGCTACTGGAAGAAATAGGAAAAGGTAAAGGAAAGAAGAAGGCCAGAGTCATTTCCAAGATTGAAAGGGATGAAGCAAACAACAAAGTGGTCCACATTGCTACTCCTGCCACCGAAAAGAATAAAGATGAGGTTATTGGGAGTGATTACAACATCCAGACCATCAACCTAGGACCCGCCTCCATGGAACAGGATATTGAAGAATATGAGGGTTCAAGTGTTGTGATCCTAGGAGATTGAGGAAAGAAGCACAAGCTAAACAAGAGTTGAAGAAAGTAAATGAAAGACTTAAGAAGTATTTGGAAGATTTGATGAAACCCCTACAATCCATTAGTTCCTCATCTTCTGCTACAAGTTTCCTACCCCACGAAACTATATTTGAGCTAGAAAGAATGAAGGCCACTACTATTGCCACAATGAACTAGTTACAAAGGGTGCAAACTAAAGGAGATGATGCTATCAAGGAAATCCTTTCAACCGAAGGAGATTCAATGAGGGCAATAGATTGGTGGAAAGATGTATTGGCTCAAGATAAAGAGGATGTAGATCTCCTATTGTAGAAGACCAAGACTATAATGGAATACACTAAAGATAAGCTGGTGAGTGATGGAATTTTCCCTTCCTCCAAAGCTGCAAAACCTTGGGAATGGTTTGAAGCTATGCAAATAAGGCAGAAGGTTTTGAAGAAGATATGTAAGAAGAGGAGGAAAATTGAGGATGCCCTAACTGATATCTATGATAGATGCATCTCATTCTTTGAAGTGATGACAGGGAGAAGGAAGTTCACACCAAAGCATTTGAGCTTTGAATAGTTGAAGAAATGGAGGAAAGATGTATATTCTTCAGTCATTGAGGATCCAGTTACTGAGCATCAGTTGGATGATGCAACCACTTATATTGCAGTCATTGAGAAATATCAAACCAGTAGAGTTGAGTGGGATAAGTGGATGGTGCAATCAAGAGAAAATATTGGATCCATCGAAAGGAGAATTAAGGTTTTACCTTTGCCACCTATAGCCAACTTGGACAAGGTTCTTGTGATGGTGCATGATAGGGTGGATTGACATAAAGACAAATGGGAAGCAGTTAATGCAAGGCCACATCAGAATTTGTGCTTCCCTATTATTTTGCATGCATTGGTCCAAGCTACATTGGAGATCCCAGGACGACCTGGATGGAGTTCATGCATTTAATGCATATTTTATCTTATTTTGAATTCCTCTTGGCCGACTTATTTTATGGCCATTTATTATTATTGTAAATTCTAATTAGGCCGACATGTCTTGGGGGTTTCTATTAATATGGCATTCTGCCTCATTTGTAAGGGCTAGAAAGATAGATAGTTTTGATGCTAGAGCGAATTGAGCAGTAGAGAAAGAGTTAGAAGTTAGTTCATTTTGAGCAAGTTCTGTAACAAAATACTAGAATTGTTGCTACTTTGGGTGATTCAATACAATTGGAGACAATGCACTTTTGGTGAATTCTCTTGTGTTGATTTATCTTGCATGGTTCTTGTGATTCTATCTTTGGAATTGCTTTAGTTATTTGATAAATGCATTAGGTTTAATGCTAGATAAATTGATAGTGTTTATGATTTAGTACTTGAAGTGTTTGCAACAATCCCTGGTCCATACTTTTCACAACCAACTGATTGTTAGTTGCTTTGCAAAGTTAGCTTGGACTTTTATATTCATTGTGCTTAGTTCAATTGTGGAGGTTTATTCATTTCGATTGCAATAGGGTTGTTTTGAATGAATGTTCATGATTTGAAAATCTTTAGTACCTTAGAAGATTGCACTATTTCTATAAGATTGTAGATCCATTTGGGTCAAGTAGAAATTAGTTTCTAAGGGATTGGTCCATTTCAAGTGTTTGGCATTTGCATTGTTAATCTTAGGAGTAGTGTTAAATTTAGAAATCTCTTTGAAACCCTTATATTTTGTTATTTCTTTTGTCATTTGGGTTAGATTTAGGACTGAAGTATCATCATATTGTTAGATCTGATAAATTAAAGATTCAGTATTTTCTTGTAGTAAGGTCCCATTGTGATTACCAACATTTTCACATTTATCACTAAGTTGTTTATGCATTGTCAAGACCTGACATTAGAGACCTTGGGGTTATCTCTTGAGGCTTGATGATAGAGATTTACCTTTCAAGAGAGATAGTTTTTCCATATTCTGTCTGAGTTGTTGCTGTGTAGAAAACACCATCAACATGAAGGACTCATACTGAATAAGACAGGTTGATTTGTTTTGATGATGTCTATCTTAGGAAGGACACATCTTGTAGTCGACATAAGTTGATTTGTTTTGGTTGTAGCTTTGGAAATTTGTTTGATTCGACTTGATGAGATTGTTGACTTGTTGATCTTGTTGATATGTGACTTGATATGATATGTTAACAATTGTTTGTGTGACGATGAACCCTAAAGGACTAACCTAGTGTGGCCTCGGGGCTCATCAATTGATGGAATTTCCTATGTTATACACGTAGAGACCTTGTAGTTCGACTAGACTTTGACTGACAAGACTGACTATAAAAGGCCTAATTGATTTACAAATATAAGACATGTTGATAGTGAATGTGACAAACCTTAATGGACTGATCTAGTGCAACCTTGGGGGCTCATCGATTGATGGCCTTGCCTACATTATATGTGCATATACCTCGTAGTTCGACATGACCAATGACCTTGTCATATAGACAAATGGATTGAATCATGAATTTATAGAGACAAACATAAAAGGATTGACCTAATTCCTTGGGGGTACATCGGTAGATGGCCTTTCCTACATCTAGTCTCAAAGGAAATGTAGTTCAACAAGTGACAAAGACTGACAAGTGCGACTAACTTTGACTCTATTTTTTTTTTTTGGAAGTTTTTTGATGTTTTTGGATTTTTGATTTTTTTTGACATAGGTAAAGTGCTTGCTCCTGATCGAGCATAAGACCAACTGATTATGGATAGGATAGGATGGGGGATATGAAATGTAGTCGATGTTAATCATTCCAAGGTATGGAAATGAAAACCATTTATTATGATTGGTATGTACAAGTGATGGATGGAAAAGAAAGCTCATATGTACAGGGATAGGAAATATTTACAAGGAAGTTAGACTAGAATGATGGTAGACAAATAATAGAGTCAACTACAGATGGTGCTTGTTTGCCAGGTTTTCACCATGGTACTTATCCAAAGGACCACCAAAGTGGTTTTCACTAGTGGACGACTTATTTCTCTTTAATATTTTTCTTTATTTTTGATTTTTTTGATGTTACGAAGATGCCTATTTGCCAAGTTTTCACCTAGGTAATGATTTTCTTTTAATTTTTTTTGTATTTTTGATAGTTAAGACAAGGCTCTCAAAAGCTATGCATAGAACTTCTTCAGATGAAGACTATTGATAGGTGTTGAAAATGGTTCTCCTTCAGGAGTAGAGATTTGGTATGCTCCTGATCCAAAGGCTTCTGTGATGATGTAGGTTCCTAACCAGTTAGGTTCAAACTTTCCTAGTTTGTCTCTTTCAGCTTGATTCTTGGGATTCTCCATTAAGAACAAGTCACCAATGTCAAAGTTTCTATTCAAGACCTTCTTGTTATAGCTGCGATGAAGATGATTCTCATATTCTTGGAGATGATCTAATTCCTTCTGTCTCCATTTATCTAGGAATTCTAGCTCATGTAGTCTTGAAACTTGGTACTATTAATCGTTAATATGCCCTTTCAAGGATACCTTGAGGGAAGGAATCTCTACCTCAATAGGAAGAATGGCCTTAGAACCAAATACTAAGGAATATGGAGTGGCGCCAGTTACCTTGTGGGTAATATGGGGTGTAAAAATGGTGTTGGATATGGAACTCTCCATAGAGATGACAAAATTCTTGGTTTTTGAATGGATGACCATTATCTATGATTATGGATTGAGGTACACCATACCGAAAAATTATATAGTTCAAGATAAAATTAGAAATATATGTGTCGCTGATGTAGGTCATGTGAATAGCTTCAATCCACTTCGTAAAATACTCAGTGGTGGTAATGATGAACTTATGGTCATTGGATGATGTGGGATGTATCTTACCTATGAGGTTGAGTCCCCATTGGGTAAAGGGCCATGGTGACATTATGGGATGAAGCTCTTGTGATGGTGCATGTATCAAATCTCCATGTACCTAACATTGGCGACATTTCTTAACAAAGATATATGAGTCCAAGTTTCAATGGTAGGCCAATAATAACCCAGTCTCATAATCTTCTTAGCTAAGGTAGGACTGCTAGAATGAGATCCACATATACCCTCATGTACCCCACACAAGTTTTCTTATGCTTCTTCAGTATTGGGACATCTCAATAGGGTATTGTCTAGGGAACGTCTATAAAGGGTGTCTTCGATGATGATGTACTTGGCTGACTTACGAAGGAATGTTCTACATTGGTTATTAGAAAGGTCAGGGGGTATGATCTTGACATGGAGGTAGTCATAAATGTCTTTAAACCATGGGGAATTGGGACCAACAATATCACACACCATCTCCAAATCTAGGATGTCATAGGAAGGGACCAAAAGTTGTTCTTCCAAGAACTTGAATTTAGGCACATTGCTAGGTATGTCCAAGAGTGAAGCAATAGTAGCCATGGCGTCTACTGCCCTATTTATAACACAAGGTATCTAATGAAAGTTGACCTTGTCAGAGTACTCCTTAAAAATATTTTCCATGCATTTGTAGGGAGAAATATTTTCATCCTTAGTCTCGTAGTCATCATTTACCTATTGAATTACCAATTGAGAATCACCATAAACCTGCAGGTTCTTGATCTTCCATTTAATAGCCATGTGTAATCCTATCACAAGAGCCTCATATTATGCTATGTTGTTAGTACATGGAAATGCAATCCTGAATGACTTAGGGATAGAATCACCTGGTGGTGTGATAAACAATATACTAGCCCCTGAGTGATGATTTTTATGAGATCCATAAAAGTATAATTTCCATGTTGTGCTTGTGTTAATGGTGAATATAAAATCATCAGGAAAATTTGCAACTAATGGGTGATATGCTTGTATCAGTACATCAACCAACTAATCAACAATGACTTGTCCCTTGATAGCTTTTTTCTTTATGTACAAGATCTCATACTCGCTAAGTATCATTACCCATTTGGCCAGTTGCCTTGTTAATGTTGCTTTTCTTAGAAGATATTTCAGATGATCTATCTTCACAACTAGCATTGTTCGATGGTTCAACATAAAGTGCCTTATTTTTTGAGTAGAAAAGACTACCACAAGACAAGCATGTTCAATGGCACTGTAATTAAGCTCATAAACTACCAAAGTTTGACTGATATAGTATACTGCCCTTTCATGACCTTCATCATCATTTTGTGCAAGCAATGCTCCTAGTGATGAATTGGTTGCTGAAATATAGAGAATCAATGGTCATCCTTCGATAGGTGGCTTTAAGACTGGTGGTGTGAGTAGATAATCCTTAATCAGTTGAAAAGATTCTTGGTATTTACCTATCCATAAAAAGGGTATTCCTTTTCTAAGTAAATCTTGAAAAGGACGTGTCGTATCTGCTAACTACACTATGAATCTTCTGATGGATTTTAGTCTCCCTTGTAATGTCCTTAACTGACTGAGATTATTTGGTGGAGGAATTCCAATGATTTCTTTTACCTTGGTTGGATCTACTTCAATGCCTCATCTAGAAATGATATACCCCAAAATCTTTCTTGATTTCACTCCAAACACACATTTGTTCGAAATTAGTTTCACTTTATACTCTTCTAGTCTTTGAAATATATTGTCTAAGACCTATAAATGATCAACTATTGTCAATGATTTAGCAATAAGATCATCGACATAATCCTTCATAAGAGTGTGTATAAGGTCATGAAAAATAGTGGTCATAGCTTGTTGATATGTTACTCTAGCATTTTTAACTCCAAAGGGCATTACATTCCAAAAATAAGTTCCCCAAGGACATGTGAAAGCTATTTTAGGTTGGTCTTCAGTTGCAATTCTGATATGATTATACCCTGAAAACCCATCCATAAGGGACATCTCATACCCTACTATCAAGTCAACAATCATGTCAATGTTCAACAAACGAAAGTTGTCTTTAGGGAATGCTTTATTTATATCTCTCAAATATGTGCATATGCAAATGCCCCCTATTGGTTTTGTGACTGGTACCAAATTAGAAATCTGATCAACATAGTCAGTTGATCTAATGAAACCAATGTCCAATAGTTTCTTCAATTTAGCCTTGATGAGTAAAGTAATATGTGGTTGAATTTTCCTTGGTTTTTGTTTCACTGGATTTACCCCTGGTTGCAAGGGAAAATGATGTAGTACAATTTTAGGATCTAGACTAGGCATGTTAGCATATGACCATGGAAAATTGATCTTCATTTGTGTAAAGAAGTTGTGAAATTCTAGTTGTTCTGTTTATGTCAATGATGCAGCAAAGTATACCAGTCGGGGATTCTCTTTTGTGCCTATTTTGATTTCCTCTATTTCTTCAACTAGCATGGGTGACTTTTCCTATGCAATGGGGAGAATGTTCAAAACTCCATTTGTAGGTGCCTTAGAGAATTTTTCACCTTTAGATGTATCCTTATTTTTTTCTTTTTCATTGTCTAAAGGCGCCTTTCAGTTCTCACCTAGAGACTCATCAATTTTATTTTTGTCATTTCTCTTCTTTTTGTGACTAGAGGGTTGAACAGATTCCCCAAAATATGCCTTGTTGTCCAATTCAATGGTAAATCTAGCCTTGTGATCACCACTAGGTATGCCTTCTCGTAATCCCAGGAGCTCAACAATTGCTTCATCATTCTCAAAAATTTCTAAAACAGGTGTGTCTTGTTGGTCCCAATCAATGAGTTGGAGATAGAATAAAGGCATGTCATCATCAAAGTTGTCAAATTTCAAAGGGGTCAAGGTAAAAGCTGAGTTATTCATATAGTCACAAAATTTTCTTACCAATTCCTCTTTGGTCTTTTTCTTGGATCTAGGTGGACTCTAAGGTGGGGCTAATTCCAAGGTTTGGTTATTTGAAATGGATTGGTCAGGTTCCCAAGAGGCAAGATCAAGAGATTCCCAATAGTAATGTTTAAACCATTCCTCTTTGGTCAAAGTCTTATGTGGATAGGGCTTCAATGGGCCTGGTGAGAATTTTAGCATTAAATCAAGCTCCTGAAATAGTTTATCAAGGTCCATGGTAGATGTGGATGATAGGAAATCCCACTCATATTTGTTAGAGTCAGGGGAGTCACAATAGGGTTGGTTAGATGGTTCGTCAGATGTCTCGATATCCTCAAAATCACTTACTTCCTCAAGTAAAGGTAATGTGGTACTAGGAACACTAATTTGAATCTATTGAAACCCAAGCCCTAAGCCTTTTGGCCACTTAGAAACAATAATTGGCTTAGTTCTCCTATCTTGATATAAGCCTAAACCACTATGTCCATTATATCCCTTGTTCTGCATGATTGTGAAACCTTTGCCATATTGATCTATTGGAATATGAGCAAGTGATTGAGGTTCTTCATGGTCCTCTCTATACAACCATGAAGTTACATCTTCTATATTTATGACCTCTTTGCTTAATTCTCCCCATTTTGTAAAGGTTGTTGAGGGAGGAATGTGTATAGTGGCCATTGACTATCTCCTATCTGTTGTAGGTAAACCATAAGATTTAGGAGGAATCAAGTGGCTAACACAATAAGATGTCTTCATGTGATATTCCCCATAACCCTTGTCTTGGATCTCAACCCTAGGAGTGGAAGGTAGTGATGGTGAATTGGATGTTTTGGTAGGAGTGGAAGGATCAAGATATTAGGATGAATTAGATGATGAAGCTTCTTAATTTACTAGCACTTGACATTGGGGTATCTGTCGTAGACTGGTACAATATTGGAATGGATTTGGGTCACCATCTATTGTTATTTCAGTTCCATTGTAGGGGAATTTGAGACTTGATGATATGTGGAAGGGACTGCCTTCATGGCATTAATCCATGGTCTGCCTAGCAAAATGTTGAATGGAAGGGTGAGATCCAAGACTTGAAATTTTTTTACCATTTATGTAGGACCAATTCTGATAGGAAGTGTTACCACACCCTTTAATTTTCATTCCTCATCGTCATAAGCTTAATGACTATGCTTTTGGTGGTGTCTACACATGCTTCTGAGAAACCTAGTGCCTTAACCAATTTTAAAGTACAAATATTTAACCTTGCTCCTCCATCTACTAGGACTTGTCTAACTTTGGTTTTGTGAACAAGGACTTCAAGGTGTAATGGGTCATTATGACTTGTCTTCTCAGTTGCATAGTCTTGTTGAAAGAAGGTGGCATGATGATTATTGGTCAAGTAACCCACCATTTCCTTGAAACGATTGACATCAAGATCATTAGGGATAGTCACACTTTGTAAAGCCTTGTTTAGAATGGATCAATGTTTAGGTGAGATACACAATAGTTCTAAGATAGATATTTGGGTTGGGGTTTTCCCCAATTGATCAAGTAGGTTATAATGTGAATTGGAAGTCTATGGTACTTGCAGTGTTGGAGGGCCTTGGATGGTGATCTTGGTTTGGAAAGTGTTAAGGACACACTTGGGAGTTATCTTTATGGTTATGGTATTGATGTGCTCATCAACAACTCGGATGTGGTTTATGATTGTGTCATTATAATCATGTTTAACATTAGCATAATTGGCCATAGTGTTGGTCTTATTCCCTAAATTGGAGGCTTTTCCTTTCCCTTGGTCATTGGGTGTTTTGGGTAGTGTTGGGGGTTTGTTTGACAACATTAAGTGCGTTGGAAGAGTGGCTATTTCCTCTAAGTTTTATGATCGGTCTTGCTTGTAAATTTTTAGCATCAACTACCCCACCATTGGTAACATTTTTATTCCAAGACCAAAAATTGTTTTTTTCATTAGGGGTGTTTTGAAAATTTGGATTTATGTTGGGTGTTTGTGTTTTAAGTTCTCCTTTTTCAATGAGATATTTTTCTAGTATGAACCCCTTTTCCACTAGTTCTATAAAGGATGTAAGAAAATTTACCCTCAAGTCACTTCTCAATTTTGGTTTGAGGTTTTCTTGGAAGATAGTGACCTTCTGTTTCTCAGGTATCTCGATAAGACATTGTCTAGCTATAGTTCTCCATCTCTAGAAGAAAGAGATAAAATTTTCTCCTTTTTCTTGTGTAGTGTGACACAAGTTTGCTCTGTTAATCTCATGGTCTATGTTAAAGGAGAATTGTTCAATGAATTTCTCAACCAGTTCACCCCATGATTTTATGCCATAGTCAAGACCTGAAAACCACTCTAGTGTAATTCCAGTAAGACTTCTCAGAAAGAGTCTCATAAGATAAGTGGGGGCATAGGTGACATCTATGCACATCGTGGAAAATTCCCTTATGTGTTCAATTGGATTTCACTTTCCATTGTATTTGGGAAAGTTTGGTATAACATACCCATGAGGAAAAGGTGTCATGTAAAATGATTTGTCGAAGGGACATGGGCATAAATATTTTGATAAAAAGGTTTTCTTGTTAGAAACTGCCATGTTATCCATCTATGTTTGAAGTGCATGCATTTGTCTCTGTAGGACATCAACTTGAGTTAATGATGTGTTAGCTAGATTATTTGGGTCTATGTACGTGTTCTAAAATCCAATGTTTTGTGATGGGTTTTGGTTAAATGTCAGTATGTAAAGTGGATTTTGATTTGGAATGTTCGTGAATGGGTTTTGATTTAGAATATGTGAAAATGGATTTTGACTTAGAACCTGTGAAAATAGATTTTGACTCGTAATTTGTGAAATTGGGTTTTGACTTGGAATCTTTGAAATGATGGGTTAGTTTCCATATTGAAAGGATGGTATACCTCCTATTTGTGAGACTCCATTCTATGGTATGGTACTAGTGACATTAACACTAGGTATAGTTGTTGTCTGCGGAATAGTGCTAGTGACATTGACACTTGGTATAGGAGCTGATGTTCTAGATTTTTTGTTCCCAACAAGAGGACCGAAGGGATTGGACAATGATGCCCCTATGGTGAAATTTAACCCCTATGTCGAGGTAGGTGTACCAAATGGAGATGTATGTATCATTGAGGCACTTTGTGTAGGCCCTCCAAATGGTACAATAGTAGTCACTTGAGGTATAGTAGCACTAGTAGTAGTGGTGTTTGTCCCCTAAGTAGATGCAGCTTGTAGGGTACTAATATCAAAACCAGGAGGTAACTTGGCACCTTCTACTAGAAATTTGGCTAAGTATCATTGAGGATAATTTGCTAGATAGTCATCTACAAAGGAAGCAAACTCAGGGTCCTATGCAGCAAAATCTATGTCTTCCACTATGACACGTCCTTGTGCATCTTTAGTAACAAATTTCTCTAACAAAGTCTTGTGAGGTCTCAATGAAGATGTCCTTGAAAAGGGGTTTGAAAATGGATTGATGAATTCACTTGGATCAACCATTTTTTCTCTTTCTTTCCTTTTTGATCTTGTTTCAATCATGTATTGTAAGCTCAAAGTGCAAGTGATGCAAAAGCTAAGTCTATGGATAATATGAATCTAATCTATGTTTTTGGGATTTTATGAATATCAAGGATGTAGCTATATTTTTTTAGTATTTTCTCTAAAAATAAGGTATGTCTAAAAATAATGCTATTCTAGGATGATAGTGTCTAAATATGCAAAAGTCTAAGTGACCAAATTGGAAGATTCTAAAATAGGTTATCGATTAGCTAAAGCTTAACCCAAGTTTCAATTTAATTTTGACAAGGAACCTCCATAGGACTAGGATCAAAAGATAAGGTGAACTCCCAAAATAGACTAATGAGCTGGAAGGATTCACATGTAGGACAAAAGATATGATGACTAGGTTCAATGACAATGTTTGTTGAATCAAGGGTTTATCCAAAGTGTGAAAGGGTGCCTATCCTAAAATATGTAAGATATGATCTCTCTAAAGGAAATTAAGACCACTAAGATGAAAGTAAAATCTATGACTAGGGTACTAATCGCTATGACTGAATGATTCCTAAAGGATGTAATTGTGCAAATTTTGAGCAAACATTATGGTTTCTGTCCAAGAATCAATGAAAAAGGATAAGTTAGATACTAGTTTGACTATTTGTTCTCAGTTTGTGACAGTAAATTCCAATTTTCTCATACTCAAGTAGATGTGTTGAAAAATTTAATAGTTGCAATTTTCCTTGTCAGTTGTGGTTTTTTGGTAAATTCAATCTCGGGTATCAGACACATGTGGTTTAGTTTCCAATAGATGCGACTTAGGGTATCAATTACGACTTAGAACTGATCAGATGTGATTTTCAAAACTCTAGTTGTTTACTAGTAAGTGTGTTGGTTCGGTGATAGGGGCATATGCATCGTTCCAGACTGTAGATGCAGCTCATCTATTTAGATGCGTCACAAGATGTTTCAAGTGTGTGTTTTCCAGTAACAATGAGATATCAGATGCAGTTTTCTACTAAGAAGATGTGAGCTACTCTGGAAGATGTGACTAATTTAAACAAATGTGACTCAACTCAAATTCTGGAACATGCAATTTGGACTAGGTTTCTAACAAATGTGATAGACTCTGTAATAGATGTGACACTATGTAACAGTTGCATTTTTCTGGTGAACAATTATGGTTTTCTAGTCAATAACATTGCAAACTGACTATGTTTCATGATCAAGTTTTGAAAAATAAAGACAATCAGAAAGCAATGTATTTTGACACATGTGACCATGTAATATTTTAGAAAACAAGTACAATCCTAAGGCTATGAAAGATAATACTTGTTGAGTTCTCACTTGGGTTTTACCCAAAGTACGCTTATTCAAGGCTGATGACTAGTAGCTTGATCCCACTAGCTCCCCTCCATGGCTCAACACTTCATTCGGGGTAGCCAAGCTATAGTACCCATGAAACTCCCATGGAATACTTCTCATCTCTACAATGAACCATAAAAATGTGAGACGACTTCATAGGTCCAAACTATTGCTCCAGCAAATAGATAAGGGATTTTGGCTTAACTAGAAACAATGGTGTTTAGTAATGGCATTTCATTCATGGGGTATCATCCATGTAGCAAGAGACCATTGCTTCCTTTCTTGTCAAAAAAATACTCGTGATACTTGAGTTTTCCTCAAGTACCCAATTTTATATACCAACTAGAAGTCACTCGGGTTCAGCATGTTACTGGTTTGAGTTGTCCTGGGGTGAGTACTTTTTCCCACCAAGATAGGCCCAATTTCTAGAGTCAGTAACAGGTTCTCTTGCACCCACGATCACATGAATACACAAGGGGAGAGGATACTTCTATATACTAAATTGTGGGGTAATAACAAAATTGTACTTTCGCACCAAACATAGTAGACAATAGTAAATTTTAAACCCAAATGACAATTTTCTAATCTACCAAATAGTCTGTTTCCAAAAAGAGATTCTTTGAGACACATCCTATAGAAAAAATCATTAGTAGTTTGTAATTTATCTTTGATGATCGTCCTGCAAGAAAAGGTTTCAAAAACTTGTATTCTATGCTACGTCTTGCAAACACTACGTTAACTCCCTAAAACACATGTTGCAAACTAAAAAACTAGCTAAAATAAAAACACAATGAAAAATTGTAAATAGGAAATTCAACCCAGAAATTTCACCAATCAGATGCATCATTCAAAGCAGTAGATGCATCGTGGATTTTCACTAGTCAATTGTGTCACAATAAGCCATAAATGCATCAAATTTTGTTAGATACATCATTTTCTTTGTCAAATGTGGTTCATAATATCAGTTGCATCATTTTTTCTATTAGATGCATCATTTCATACGATACCTGCAAAAATTGAATAAATGTCTATGGATTTGTGAAGAATGTGTCTTCACGTTGAGTCACCAATGTAACTATCATGAAAATAGGAAAGATTAAAGCACACAATAATGCACTCAAACAAAGGAAATAGCTAAAACATAAAACAATCTCACCAAAGATCGATGTAACTCCATTGATAACATGTGTTGTCCTTCTCCATTTCACCGTAATGGTATTCTTTCCCTCAGATTTTCAGTATTGCATGCAAGTATATGTTGGAAAAGTATGCCTCAATCATCACAGGCTGAAACCTCCATTAGAGCCAAGTCAGTGTGAAATCTTCTATGTTTGGCCAATGAGCAGTTTGGAACATCATGTTTTGTACAGGTTGTTGTGACCTAGCTTTTGTCTCACCAAAAGGTTACACTTTGGAGCTTTCGCTGTGACATATTGTGTTTGGAGTGACCTCTTACTGCTCGGAGAGATCTTTGGCCGACAGGCCATTCTATCACTTATCTTTGAGACCCTTGGCCGAAAGGCTTGTTCGGGAAGAAGTCTAGGCGATGTGTTAAAGTATTGCTGATAGTATGTTATGTATTGAAGTCTTTGGGATAACTAAAGGGTTCTTGCTATGAAGTCCCAGCGAAGTGCAAATGTCTCACCGACGGAGGTTCAACTAATGGTCTTGGTGTAACACGGTGGTTTCAGTAAGAAGTCACAATGACTTTGGTGAGTCTTGTCGATGATGAAAAGTCTTCGGTGTAGCATATATGTGTTCGATAAGAACTATTGGCGAAGGTGT
This sequence comes from Sequoia sempervirens, assembly GCA_007258455.2. Lineage (NCBI taxonomy): Eukaryota > Viridiplantae > Streptophyta > Pinopsida > Cupressales > Cupressaceae > Sequoia > Sequoia sempervirens. The sequence continues at coordinate 706,406,506 of VDFB02058242.1, read as the reverse complement.
TAAGTCTTGCCGACTATTATTTGGAGCTCAGTATGACTTGTATGTATTCACTGTGAGGTCTCAATGATATTAATAAGTCTTGCTGACTGGTGATTGGAGCTCGGAATAACATGTGACTTTTGTATAACCTTTGGTGACTTGGCATGAGGTCCTAGTGAAGAATGATACTCTTGCCGAATGGTAAACTCACATCTATGAGACTTTTGGACCTCACTATGATGTCCTGGCGAAAGCGATAGATCTCGCCGACTGCTTGGTGCTTCGGTGTAACACATGAAAGCTTGATAGAACATCTTGGTGAGAATGATAACTCTTGGAAACATTCATATGAAGCTTTTAGGGCATGGAGACACTTCTTATGTCTCACCAACATGTCAATACAATGTGAACCTTTTTGATTGTTTGACCATCCTATGTGGAGTCTCGTGGACCAATAGGAGAAGTCGAATCTGAATAGTTGGAAGGTTGTTCATTGTGATGGTTCTATGAGGAAGATCCATGGACATGGAACGACATGGTTATACTCTGTGATTGCATATTGTGATCGGTTGGTTGCATTGACAGATTGTTGGGTGGTTGTATGATCAGTAAATGTATTCTAAACTGTAAAGACTATAACTTGAAGGTTCTTGTACAAGATTGTTCATGGTGAATGTTGCTATAAATAGACATCAAAAAGATAAGTCTGAAACTTGTATGTAATCTTTATTACTGTAATACAAAGTGACTTCTCTTGGTGTGGTGGGTTTTTCTCCCATAAGGGTTTTCCCACGTATATCTGGTGTTCATGTGTGATTGTCAAATACTTTGTTTCTGATGTTTACTTCATAGTGCATTTTAATTGAACTCTAATTGAAAATTTTAAAAAGTAAATCTGCATTCTTCTCTGAGGTTTTGACGTTAGGAGAGTTGTTTCTACATCTAGCTTTCTTTATAAGTGGTATCAGAGCCTAGCCAGTTGTGTTATCCTTGTAGGTACGTTGGGTTTTTTGAGTCAATTCTGTTCAGTGGGAGTCTTGTAGAGTTTGTTATTTTTTATTACAGGTTGAGATGGCTAGCACGTCTAGAAAGTTTGAAATAGAGAAATTCAATGGTAGTAACTTTGATTTGTGGAAGCTCAAGATGGAGGATCTTCTAGTTGATCATGATGTGTGGCTTGCAGTGTCTGGAACTAAACCTACAGGCATGAAGTAAGAAGATTGGGACCTTACAAATAGGAAGTCTAAGGGGCTGATAAGGCTCTATTTGGCAGACTCAGTTCTTCTAAATGTGCATGAGGAGAAGACCGCATCTTCTTTGTGGAAGAGACTGACATCTATTTATCAAGGGAAGTCCTTGGTGAATAAACTATTCCTAAGGAAGAAGTTGTATTCTTTGAGAATGCAGGAAGGAGGGTTTGTAGTTGATTATTTGAATGCATTTAATATGTTAATTGCTCAATTGACATCTATTGGTGTAAAAATTGATGAAGAGAATCCCTGTATGCTTCTACTGTGTTCTTTGCCAAACTCTTGGGATCATCTGGTGATGGCTATTGGTAGTACAACATCTAATTTCAAGATGGACGATGTTGTTGGTTCTTTACTATCAGAAGAGATGAGAAGGAAATCTTCTAAGATGGCAAAGGAAGCTCTTGCTATCAGAGGAGGACCAAAAGAGAAAGGTAAGAAGGATAAGAAATCAAAATCAAAATCAGAGGGGAGATCAAAGTCTCCTGGAAAGAAGTCGAAGGTGAAGTGTTGGAACTATGGGCAACCTGGTCATGTCCGAAAGGATTGCAAAGAGGAGAAAAAGAAGAAGAAGAAGTACTCTTCTGACAATGATTTTTCTCAAGCCAATTCAGATGCCTTCATTACTACCTTGGCTACACAGGAATTAGATGATGTCTGGCTAATTGATTCTGGTGCATCTTTTCACATGACATCTCATAGAGACCAGTTCATGAAGTATGAAGAATATCATGGTGGAAAGGTGTACTTACCAAGTGATTCAACTCTGGAGATTGTTGGCTGTGGAAGAGTCAGAATCCAATTTTCTGATGGCAGAGTAAAGGGAATTAATGATGTAATGCACATACCAGGTCTGGCTCGAAATCTACTATCTGTCAGTAAGCTCAATGATATTGGAGTACAAGTCACGTTCTCTGGAAATGGCTGCAAGATGACTAGAGGTTCAATGGTGCTAGCTAGAGGTGCTCGAATTGGTACCCTGTACAAGCTGGATGCACATACTATTCAATGTAACAGTGTCTCTGGAAAATCACTAAAAGCTACTCATGGAGGTAAAGAGGGAAATATCCCTAATTATGTAAACTCTATGGAAGTAAAACTTCCCACAGAGAAGACTATGCTCTGGCATTATAGGTTAGGCCACATAGGAGAAAAAGGTTTAAAAACCTTGAAGAACAAAAACCTGGTTGAGGGGCTTAAAGATTGTAATCTCGAATTTAAATTCTGTGAGAATTGTATTTATGGAAAGTAGCACCATATTTCTTTTTATTCCAATCCTCATAAATCTTCTAGTTTGCTAGATTATATTCATTCAGATGTGTTTGGTCTAGTGGATGTTCCTTCTTTATCTAAGTCAAGATACTACATGTTGTTCATTGATGATTATTCAATAAGAGAATTTGTATATTTTCTGAAAAGTAAATCAGAAGTATTCAATCGATTTAAAAAATTTAAAAATCTTGTTGAAAATTAGACTGGTAGAAAAATAAAATGCTTAAGGACTGATAATGGTGGTGAATTTTGTTTTGATGACTAATTTTCTACTGTAGAGACCATGGGATTAAAAGACACAAGACTACACCTTATACTCCATAGTAGAATGGAGTTGCAAAAAGGTTCAATAGGACAGTGATGGAGAGAGCACGAAGTATGCTTAGTAGTGTTGGCTTGGAGGAGAAGTTTTGGGCTGAGGCTACTGCTACTGCATGTTACTTGATTAATCGGTCTCTGAACTCTACTCTTGTTGAGAAAACACCTTTGGAATCGTGGTCTGGTAAGAAGCCCTCTCTTAGACATATTCGAGTCTTTGGCTGTGAGGCATATGCATATGTGCCAAATGTGAAAAGATCTAAATTGGAGAGCAAGGTTGTAAAATATATTTTTATTGGCTATAGTGTTGGCATAAAGGGATACACGCTTTGGAATCCTGATACGAAGAAGGTTGTATATAATAGAAGTGTAATCTTTCATGAGCTGAAACCTTCCACCTTGGATCTGTAGTCAAAGACAAAGTCAAAAAACAATAAGGATGTAGCTGAAATTCCTCCTACACCAGAGAAAGAGGAATTGAAAATTCAAAATGTACCTAAAACTGAGGAGAGGTCAAGCAGTTATGAAAGTTCTAAAGAAGAACCTCAGCCTCAGCCAGTGAGGAGGTCAACCTATGAAAGAAAACAACCTGATAGGTATGGGTTCTCTTTGATTTCTAGCATTGATGAGCCTAGGACTATAAAAGAGGCATTCAAAATGTCTAATTCAAACTCTTGGTTAGAAGCCATGGAAGAAGAGATGGAATCATTAGAAAAGAATGAAACTTGGAGTCTAGTTCCCTTGCCTGAAGGTAGAAAAGTTGTGGGCTACAAATGGGTATTTAAGAAAAAGATTGGTCTGGATGGTAGTGTAGAAAAGTACAAGGCAAGACTGGTTGCAAAGGGTTATTCCCAAGTCGAGGGAATTGATTATGGAGAGATATTTTCTCTTGTAGCAAAGCTGACATCTATCATATTTCTTTTGTCACTTGCAGCAGCGTATGACTTAGAGGTCAAATAGATGGATGTGAAGACAACATTTCTTCATGGTGATCTTGAAGAATAAATCTATATGTTCCAGCTTGAGCACTTTGTTGAAAAAGGTAAAGAAAAACTGGGATGCAAATTAAAGAAGCCTTTGTATGGGTTAAAGCAGTCACCTAGAATGTGGTACCAAAAATTTGATACTTTTGTATTATCTTTGGGATTTGTGAGATCAAAATATGATCACTGTGTATATTATAAAGTTGAAAGTGATCGAGTTCTTATTATTGCTCTCTATGTTGATGATATGTTGTTCATAGGCAATAGTAAGCTAATGATTTTTGATCTTAAGTCTTAGTTGTCTGCTAAGTTTGAAATGAAAGATCTTGGTGCAGCAATGTATATTCTGGGGATGGAGATAACCAGGGACAGGAAGAATAGAAAACTATGGCTCAGTCAGAGTAAGTATATCAGGATTGTTCTTGAGATATTTTGTATGAATGATTGCAAACAACTAGTGGTTCCAGTCTTGCAGGGAACGAAGCTATCTGTTGAGGACTATCCAAAATCTCCTAGTAAGATGGAGAACATAACTAGTGTACCCTATGCTAGTGTGGTTGGCAGTCTCATGTATGCGATGGTTTGTACAAGGCCAGACATTTCCCAAGCAATGGGAGTTCTTAGTCAGTTTATGGCTAATCTTGGAAGGATACATTGGGATGTTGTAAAGAGGGTTTTCAAATATTTGAAGGGCACTTCAGATATTGCTTTGTATTACCATGGGAATTCAGTTGAATCACAGAGGACTCTCAGTATTCGAGGCTATGTGGATTCTGATTGGGCAGGGGACATTGACAGCAGGAGTTCCACCAGTGGATACATTTTTATGATGAATGGTGGTGCAATGAGTTGGATGAGAAAGTGGCAGGCTATAGTCGCTTTGTCGACCATAGAGGTTGAATACATGGAAAATACTCATGCTTGTAAAGAAGCAGTTTGCTTGAAACACTTGTGTTCTAACATTGGATTTGATGTAGGGGAGATAACTATTTTCTATGATAGTCAAAGTTCAATTTGTCTGGCAAAGAACTCTATTTTCCATGCCAGGATAAAACATATTGATGTACAGTATCACTTTGTATGAGATATGGTGGAGGATGGAAAGGTCAATTTGGAAAAAGTTGATACTTTGGAGAACGTTGCAGATGCATTGATGAAGCCAGTGAGCACAAACAAGTTCAGGTGGTGTGCCAGTTCAATTGGCCTTAGTGCCCATGTTTTTTAGTAAGTTCTTTGTTGTGCTCTAGAGGTGCTTGTGTGATCTTCATCAAGTGGGAGATTTTTGGAAAAGTATGCCTCAATCATCATAGGCTGAAACCTCCATTAGAGCCAAGTCAGTGTGACATCTTCTATGTTCGGCCAATGAGTAGTTTGGAACATCATGTTTTGTACAGGTCACTATGACCTAGCTTTTGTCTCACTGAAAGTTTACACTTTGGAGCTTTCGCTATGACATATTGTGTTTGAGGTGACCTCTTACCACTCAGGGGGATCTTTGGCCGACAGGCCATTCTATCACTTATCGTTGAGACCCTTGGCCGAAGGGCTTGTTCGGGAAGAAGTCTGGGTGATGTGTTAAAGTCTTGCCGATAGTATGTTATGTATTGAAGTCTTCAAGATAACTAAAGGGTTCTTGCTATGAAGTCCTAGTGAAGTGCAAATGTCTCACCGATGGAGGTTCAACTAATGGTATCGGTGTAACAAGGTGGTTTTGGTAAAAAGTCACAGTGACTTTCGTGAGTCTTGCTGATGATGAGAAGTCTTCGATGTAACATATATGTGTTTGATAAGAACTCTCGGTGAAGGTGTTAAGTCTTGCCGACTATTCTTTGGAGCTCGGTATGACTTGTATGTATTCACTGTGAGGTCTCAATGATATTAATAAGTCTTGCTGACTGGTGATTGGAGCTCGGCATAACATGTGACTTCGGTATAACCTTTGGTGACTCAGCGTGAGGTCCTGGCAAAGAACGATACTCTTTTTCCAAATGGTAAACTCACATCTATGAGACTTTTGGACCTCACTATGATGTCCTAGCGAAAGTGATAGGTCTCACCGACTACTTGGTGCTTTGGTGTAACACATGAAAGCCTGATAGAACATCTTGGCGATAACAATAACTCTTGGTGACATCAATATGAAGCTTTTAGGGCATCAGGGAGACACTTCTTGTGTCTCACCGACATACCGATACAATGTGAACCTTGTTGACTATTTGACTATCCTATGTGGAGTCTTGTGGACCAATAGGAGAAGCAGAATCTGAATAGTTGGAAGGTTGTTCGTTGTGATGGTTCTGTGAGGAAGCTTGACAAACATGGAACGACATGGTTATACTCTATGATTGCATATTGTGATCGGTTGGTTACATTGATGGATTGTTGGGTGGTTGTATGATTAGTAAATGTATTCTAAACTATAAAGACTGTAACTTGAAGGTTCCAGTACAAGATTGTTCATGGTGAATGCTGCTGTAAACAGACATCAGAAAGATAAGTCTAAAACTTGTATGTAATCTTTATTACTGTAATACAAAGTGACTTCTCTTGGTGTGGTGGTTTTTTCTCCTATAAGGGTTTTCCCATGTATATCTGGTGTTCATGTTTGTTTGTAAAATACTCTATTTCTGATGTTTACTTCATAGTGCATCTTAATTGAACTGTAATTGAAAATTTTAAAAAGTAAATATGCATTCTTCTCTAAGGTTTTTACATTAGGAGAGTTGTTTCCGCATCTAACTTTCCTTACAATATAGCCTTGATATATGTGATTATAGCAAAATATTGAATATTAACAAGTGCTCCAAAAGTCATACAATTTTGAGAGGACTTGAAATGATGAAAGCCAAGTCGATTTATAGAAAATTGATCATTCAAATGAGAGGCCAAAATTGAAAGGTAAATGAATGATTCAGATTAAAAAATTTGACATGCATTAAGATAAGTGTTAGTACTGTATTGACACGAGTGATAATTCTAAGAATAGAGATAAAGAGTAAATAATTATTTAATCTCTAGTTGAAAGTATTTTAAAATTAGAAGAATAATGTTTGCATGACAAAGATAAAGATAAAATAACAGAAACAATTTGTTCGAACGCACGCATTAATTAATTAATTAAATAAATATATTTAATTAATAAATGTGTAATTGTGTATTTCGTTACTCCTTGACCTTATATTGAAGGTGCATTTAAAACTTGAATTCAATCCCAAAAAAATTCTCTCACCAAAAGTGAGACACAACTCCATAATTTAACCCAATGGCATATGACAAGTGCTAGTAGCTATCTCATTCATTCCAAAGAAAACTACCTCAAGCTCTAACCTTCATTAGGACTATCCCTATCTCCCTCTATCTATCTCACCACTCTCTCCCATCATCTAGGTATAGGATATAGGGTGTAGGATATAGGGTTTAGGGTATAGGGTATAAGGTTTAGGGTACAAGATTGATAGTACAAGGTTTAGGGTACATAGGGTATAGGGTACTAGTATAGGATTTAGGGTATAGGGTGTATGATTTAGGGTTAAGGGTATTGATTAAAGGGTTGAGAGTATTGGAAGTACAGTTGAGGGTATAGGTTGAGAGTGTGTGGTTTAAGGTTGATGGTATAAGGTATCTAGGATTGAGGTGTAGCTCTTAGGGTATTCAATTTATAGCTAAGGGTATCAATATAGAGTTTATGGTTTACGATTGAGGGTAAATGGTCTATAGGTGAGGGCCTTTGTGTGTGTGTCTCTCACACTCATTCCCTTTCCTTCTCTCTTTCTCTATTCTCTTCTCTCTCTTCTTTTCCAATTTCTTAAAGTTTGAAAATTTTCAATAAAGATTATTTGGTGCTTTCCAAATTTAGCTAGCACCAAATAGCTTGCACTAAAAGCCATAAAAAGATGCATGTGGCCTGAGTTTTAGACACACATTCTCTATTTTTTTTCTAGTTTCTACACATTATATGATAAAGAATTTTTTTCATGGTGTTGATATCTTGCACAATCATATTTTCCATATTCCATCACCTTTCCACCACTTTTTTGTTCATTTGACAATGTACAAGACAAAATTTGAAGTTATTAGATCAAATTTGATTATATGAGGTAATATTTTCATGTTTATGGAATTCAAATGTTTATTATGAATTTTTTGTTTAAATTTGAGAATATAGACCCATTATTTTCATATTTTTTTCTAATCCTATTAGATTTACATAGAATTCAATATTGAATTCAAAGGAAGTTACATAAAAAGTCAAAAAAATAGGAGTTTGAAGCAAAAAATTAAAGAAAATGACAATTTGTATATATTGTAATATTAAATCTCAAAATTTAAGGTACATTCTATTTTTGTTTATGTGTTTTTTTGTGTGTCTCCTTCTCACATAGTTTAATTGCAATCATTTTTCATTTGATTTTATTCTATTTGTATTTGTTTACTTGAATTTTATGATTATGTTAGCATTTCCTAGTTAGTATGGCATTGATATGTGCACACGTTAAGTGGTCCATGTTGACACAAGTGAAAATATGTTGCATTTCTATCTGACATTCCTACATTGGTTCATGTTGAAACACCTAAAAACATATGGGTGTCATAAATATCTTAAGACATTCCTAGGGAACCAATATGACCATCCATTATTCTTTTGGTCATACAAATCAAAGATTGCCAATTTTGAATGAAATGGAATATGAAATTTGAACATTAATAAAATTTTGTCAACCTTGATTAATGGGGAATACTTGTAGAATTTATCATCATGAGAAGGAAATGGCCAAGACTCTAACATCCGATGAGTGTGAAGCTAAGAAAGAAAAGAAAAGAAAAAGAAAAAGAATGAGGCTATAGACACCTAAATTTGACCACTCCCATATGGTCAAATTCACCCCTTTGTATTCCTCTGTCCCACATCCCTCGTCCACATTAAATAAGTAATTTATTATTTGATTAATATTGTGCTGCAGCCTAATGTCCCTAAGGTATTTAATAAATCAATTAAATACCTTACCCCTTTCATCTCTAAATTAAATAAATACCCCAATTTATTTAATTTAGCCACTTTAGTCTTTATGAATTAAATCATTTTTTAATTCATTTATTCTCTCTCATGTCGCATCCTCCATAATCCTCTATGATCTAGATTAATTTAATTAATATATGATTAGGATGTGCACACTCTTAATCATCATTAGGGTCACATCCTCCATCGTCTCCCACTTGCCTCTACTCAGGTATTTGCATAACCTTAATCACATGCTTAACCCAACCTAATCTCCATGCCATTTATGGAATGTATCCTAAGTCAACAACATTAAATTATTTCTCCTTTTGGAGAAGGAATCCCCTTCCCGTGTGAAATTTTAATTCACATTTATTTGTCTAAGGAATTTTAAAGAATTTAAAATTCTTTCTCCCATCCCCATGACTATAATTGCCAAGTTTAGAGCCAAATACACTTGGGAGTTTAGGAAGAGCCGAACCTGATTGACACAAAGGTAAATTCAATTTTGTTATAGAGGTGAATTCATATATGTAGGATTTGAGAAATACAAATCCACAGAACCCAAAGAACACCTGCATGCAAGAAACCTGTCATAGAGAAAGAGAGAACAAAACAAGGGTTTTGGCTTTGACAAAATGCAAGATGTATTATCAAAGAAAAAATGAATCAAGAAGAGAATACAATACAAGAGATCAATCCTTATAAAGGAGATCAACACCGAAAAGGAAAACCTAACCCTCAGGTGAGTGCATTTAATAATTAAATATGAATTATTAAATGACTAATATGTGTGCATAAAGTGAAATCTTAAGAGGAGAGTAAAGTTAATTAATTACTTTACTTTAACACCCCCCCTTAAGATGAGCTACAATACAGCTACAAACAATGCAGAAGAAAGCAAAGGAACTACAATGCAACAGAGGGTCTTGGCAACATGGCCTGATCAGGTACCCGAATACAACAAAATCTCTATAAAGTGGAGTAAAGGAGAAAACCCAGTGGGAAAAAACTCCTCTCCAAAAAGAGATAAAGAAACATGCTGAAAAAAAACATGAAGGAAGGAAGGCCTCACTGAGACCCCCAAAGGACAACTTCCTTCACCCCAAGCATAGAGAACAATTGAAGATAGCGCGGAGATGCCAAAGGTTTAGTGAAGATGTCTGCAACCTGCTCCTCTATAGGAATGTACTCCAAGATGAGAGAACCATCCTAAATCAACTGCCTGATGAAGTGCATGTGGATTTCAATGTGCTTTGTCCGATGATGCTCCACTGGGTTGCAAGAAATGTGAATGGAACTCTAATTGTCACACCAAAGAATGGTGGGACTATCTAGAGGAAACCCAAACTCTGTCATCAACTGCTGAAGCCATAAAACCTCCTGACTGGCTAACACTACTGCATGGTACTTAGCCTCTGTAGATGATAATGCAATAGCATACTGCTTCTTGCAAGACCATGTGATAGGACCAAAACCAAGGCAAAAAACAAAGCCAGAAGTAGACTTCCAATTGTTGACATCACCAACCCAATCGGCATTAGTGAAGCTAATGATGTGAGGGGATCTTGAAGTGTAGTGAATGCCATAATGAGTGGTGCCCCGAATGTACCTCAAAATACATTTGTCTACTTGCCAATGGCTCTCACGAGGATCATGGGAGAACTGAGAGACAAGGCCAACCGCAAATGAAAGATCAGGATGAGAATGTGTCAGGTACAACAAACTGCCAACCAACTACCTATATAAAGTGGGGTCTACTGAAGGAGTAGAGCAAGTGGAAGACAAAACAACACCTGACTAAAATGGAGTGGGGGAAGACTTGCAATCAAGCATGCCAAATCGCTGAAGCATATCAAGAGCATACTTCTCCTGAAATATGAAAATCCCATCCAAAGACTGAAACCTAAAGACCTAGAAAGAAGTGCAAGAGACCAAGATCTTTCATCTCAAACTACTCCATTAAAGCTCTCTGAACACTCTGAATCAAGGAGGATGAGCTACTTGTAAGAATGATATCATCTACATATAGTATAAGAATCAAAAGATCACCCTCTTGATGCTGAATATACACTGTGTGATCAGAATGACAGTATGTGAAGTGAGAGGAAAGCAAGAAAGAGTCCATCTTCTCATACCAAGCCTGAGGGGCTTGTTTCAGACCATACAATGAATGCCAAAGTCTGCAAACCAAAGAAGTGTCCTGCACAAATCCTTGAGGCTGCTCCATATAGATCTCATGTAGGTCTCCATGCAAGAAGGCACTCTTCACATCCATCTGAAACACTATCCATCCTTGTGAAGCTACAAGTGAAAGTACCAGGCGTATAGAATTCATCTTGGTGATAGGGGAAAAGGTCTCGGAGTAGTCAATACCCTCTACCTATGAAAACCCCTTCACCACAAGACATGCCTTATACTTGTCAATAGAACCATCTGCAGCATACTTGGTATGGTACACCCACTTGCACCAAACCAAATTTCTTCCCTTAGGAAGAGGAAAAAGATCCCAAGTATGATTCTTCGTCAAAGAAGAATACTCCTCATCCATAGCCCTATCCCACTCAAGGTTACCTATCACCTCTGAAAACTTTTGAGGATCATCCAAAATGGCATGACTCAAAAGACTAGAACCAGATGTCTAAGCATGAGTACGATGAGTGTTTGAAGGATCACCTACCAAAGAACCAACTGCATCAATAGTAACATGGGCTCACCTAGGCAAAGACAGAGCAACTGGTGGTGGTGGAGATGGTGGATCATCATCTACATCATCCTCAAGAGATAAGTAATCCTCAAGAGGTGAAGAGGGAGGAGTAGGCAATGAGGGAGAAGCTAGTGATGGAGAATCCATCTGAGGATAGTGCTCAGCAAACTGAACATCTCGCCAAAACAAGACCTCTCTGGAATCAGGATCAAATAACCTGTATGCCTTAACATCCTCATAGTAGCCAACAAATATAAGTGGTTGGCTCTTCCTCTCCATGGCTTTTTGCTGAGCATCAGGAATAAATGCCCAAGCCTCACTACCAAAAACTCAGAATGTAGAAACATCAAGCTTGACATCGGTCCAAGCCTCCTCAGGAGTCATATGTTGCAATGCCTTATGAGGCATCCGATTCTAAATATAATTGGCACAATTGATTGCCTTAGCCCAAAATGAAGAACTCGGTTCGAGACTGTATCATACAATTTTCCATCTCCCGTAAGGTTTTGTTATTTCTCTCAGTGACACCATTCTACTGAGGGGTGTAAGGGACCGTAAACTGATGCTGTAAACCATGCTCAATGCAAAAATCTATAAAAACCTGATTAACATATTACCCCATTATCTATGTGTATCCTCCTGATAGAAAGTCCAAATTGCTTCTCCACAAATGTTTTAAAAGTCCTAAATGAGTCAAAGACAATAGACTTGTACTTCAGAAAGTACACCCATGTACGTCTGGAGAAGTCATCAATAAAAGTGAGCACATAGTGAGCCTCTAAAAAGGAAGGAGTCAAAAAGGACATAAGATCACTATGTACCAACTCTAGGGGTGCCCTAGCACGAGTGGCTCAACACTTAGGAAAAGGATCTCGATGATGTTTTCCAAGAACACAACCTCGACATACACCATCAGTACAAGAAATATGTGGGAGCCCAATCACAAGTTCCTGAGTACTCATCTGTGGTAGATATTTGTAATTGACATGACCAAAATGCTCATGCCAAAGCCTGCTCACTGAATCTGCATTTGCTATAAGAGAGGAACCAATAGTATCTGAACTCTCAAAGCCATCAAATCTGTATAAGCGTGATGCAGAATCCACAATCCCAGTAGCCACAACCAAGTCAGGATCATGAAGGTCTCGAATAACCACATCATGTGGTGAGAACTCAACTATCTTACCAAAGTCAGAGTGGAAAATTTGATAAACAGATAGAAGGTTTGTCGAAATGTCAGGAACCAGAAGCACATCCTGTAGACAACCTTCATCCCAAGAAATAGTATCAGAACCCTGAACTAAAAATTGTGCTGAGTCACCAACTGCAATATGTCTAGTGCCTATAGGGGAAAGAGTGGTGACCAAATCCTCTGTGTGTGTCATATGGTGAGAGGCACCAAAATCTAGAATCCAAGTGGATTCTGAGGCCAATGCTCATGCAGAAAGAGCATGACCTTTCCCTGTGGGCTATGAAGGAGGCTGAGGTGCACTGATATTATGCTGTTGCATGGTTTCCTCCAAATCCTCTAAACATTTCCAACACCTGGAAACTGGATGTCCTTCCTTGCCACAAAAACTACAAGGATCTCTGGATTTATTCTTAGTCTTGGAGGAAGACTCACAAGACTTCAAAGATTTTCCCTGTTTAGAATTCAACTATGGTTTTGAATCAAACTTAGGTGGTGGCTTGGAGGGATTCTCACTAGCCCCTGAATCTTTCTTAGGCTTTGGTTTTTGCTTCTATTTTCCTTTGGAGGACTGGGCTACTAATGCTTGGTTTTGTGAACCTGAAAGTGAATCCAATTGCTTGAGCTTATCTTTCTCATGAGTCAGATGATCACAAAAGACCTCAAAAGAAGGCATGACATGTCGAGCACCCAAGGCATCCATGGTGGAATAGAAGGTCGAAGAGAAGATCTGAAATGGACCCCAAAGCTTGGAGAGAATTAGGAAGATGCACTCTGTATCAGTCTTAACTTTTCCACAACCCTGCAAGATAGATCTTTGATGTTTGAACTTCATCAGAAAGTCCTCAATGGAGGGAAATAAATTAGGTACCAAAGAAGTTAACTCAGCCTCAAGCTTCAAAGCTCTGAACTGATTGATAGTACCAAAAAGTCCATCAAACTTAGTCCAAATGGCTCGAGGAGTGAGACAACCATCAAGATGAAACATGAGACTATCAGAAATGTGTAAAGCCATCAATCCCATAGCCTGATCCATATTGTTCATGTGCTACAAAACCTCAAAGGCGTGAGTCAACTGAGGCTGAACCTCATCCAAACAGGACCATAACCCTCGAGACTGGAGAAGAGTCATCATACAACCCTTCCAAGTGTGATAATTATGTGGTGTGAGAGGTTCAATAGATCTGTTAGCCATCCTATGAACTGTGCCTCAACTGCTTTGAATTTTTTATTATTATTTAGTGGTCTTTCAAAACTAGACATAAGATGTAGAAGGGGTTTGTTTGTTTTATTTTGGTGTTTGTAGATTCTACTTTTCAAATGGAAATGATAGAAAGCAAGAGAAAACACCCCTCCACAATGCAAAAATCTAATCCCCAGTACAAACTGAAAGCCAGAAAATGATAGAAAGCAGTAATTGGTTGAGACAAATCTCTATGTACCTAAATAATTTACTAATGAAATAGATTGCATATCTAGAAAGAGCACAAAACCACCTTTTCGACGCCTATTCTTTTGTCAAAAATGGAGTTCGTATGCAAAAGATATGGCTCTGGGAGTGCAAAAAGCTTGTTCTGACTTTGACAGAGTAAAACAGCATCAAAACATAAAAATAAAGAAATAATATATATAGCATTAGATCGGTGCTAGAAGAATATTTCCAATGACTATTTGTTTGTAAAAAATGGAGCTAAAACGTCCATTTTACACCCGATTTCGTAAAGCAGCTCCAAAATGGCCAATTTGGTCCTCTAGAGCCCTTAGGGGCTAAAAAAAGGGGCCCCTGGTCTACTGGGCGACCAGGGGCTGGTGATGGTGTTTGTGGCGCAGGGTGGCATACTGGTTGAGAGTGGGTGGTGTGCGGGTGGTGCAGTGGGTGGCGCGCAGGCCGGCAGCGTGGCAGTGGTTGCCTGGGCACGACCAGTTGTTACCGCCGACGACGGTGGCCACCGGGCGGTGCACCAGTGGCGCAGCCGGTCTGAATGGGAAGTGCCCGAAATTTTCAAAAAAACTTTTTATTATTATTTTTTTTTAATTTTTGACATCAATCTGTGTGACCTGGGGCCATATGGCCTTGGGGCACAAAAATTTTTGCCTTCTAGAGCAACTGTGTTCGAATCAGACATATATTATATGAAAATAGGGGTTTTTGGACACTGTGAGCTCAATGGTGAGGTCTGTTTGGGCTCAAAGTGCTCCAATAAAAGAACCCCTTATTCCAAATAAAAAAAAGACAAACATAGATTTGATGCAACCAAAACCTAGATCTCTAAATCTTTCAAAAATTGAACAAGCTACAACAAATCTGGCTCTGATACCATATAGAATTTGAGAAATACAAATCCATAGAACCCAAAGAACACCTGCATGCAAGAAACTTGTCACAGAGAAAGAGAGAGAAAAAAATGAGGGTTTTGGCTCTAACAAAATGCAAGATGTATTATCAGAGAAAAAATGAATCAAGAAGAGAATACAATACAAGAGATCAATCCTTATAAAAGAGATCAACACCGAAAAGGAAAACCTAACCCTAAGGTGAGTGCATTTAATAATTAAATATGAATTATTAAATGACTAATATGTGTGCATAAAGTAAAATCTTAAGAGGAGAGTAAAGTTAATTAATTACTTTACTCTAATAGTATACACCTATCTGTACAATAGGCAAAAGTGAATCCACCTTTTCTAGAAGATAGGTGAGCCTGCTCCATAGACAAGGGAAAAATTTTCTCACACAAAGGCGAGTTGGTAATAATACATAACCTTTATTTTTTTGATTTGAGCTATAATTCAAATTCGATTTTGGGTACTGACCAACTAACTTGTTTGTCGATGATTTGTGGCATTTAACTAGTGATTTGTGTAGCTTGTTCACCCTTCTTCATCCAAGATTGGAGGTAAAAAATACTAACACATATGTTATAGGAAAAGTAGTCCAAGATCTTAGTTAGCTTCATCTATTGTTTTTCACACTAATTTAGGCACACATAGCTTAATTAAAGGGTTAATAAACCTTTTTTTCCATGTTTTGGAGTGAATTGTTGACATAGCCACTCCCCTTGCACCTTTCAATGATCCTAGGTGATGGGAAATCACAATTATTCCAGTCCAACCTAGTCTACATAGGAAGTGCTAGTATGTCTAAGCTCTCCCTTTGCACTACGTGTGAGCCTAGGGACCAACTTAAGCATCTAGTATTTCCTTCCTTTAGTGGTATCTACTCGAGATTTCATCATCCAGGGGATGATTCCAACCATGTGTTATTGGTGGAGTATATAAAGGAGAGAGAACTAAAGTTGTACCTCAATCCAGTCATGTCCTGTCTAGCGAAGCATTGAAGCTAGGGTGATACCTAGATAAGTCATGCAAGGTTGATCCAAGTTTCCAATACCTCATTAGGGCTTTTGATCAACACTTGTGATGGGTTGGTGTTCATGGTTGTGCCTCACGTATCTAGTGTATATCAAGGACATACAAGATAGCCTGTATAGCCTATATAGAGACCCGTGTTTTAGCCATAATTTGGTGTAGTGTAGGGAATGTGCATCATACCTCGAATTTACTCACCACATACTACCTTGGGTTGAGATAGAAATCCTCATGGTGGACTATGATAATCTCTGAGAGAGAGTGTGAAGGTGAGCCTGTGGTGTTTGTTGATGACCCTATTCCATTGAACCACTAGCTATACCAATGCTTGTTGTTAGTCTGATTCATTCCAACTTTACTACTTGTCTACCATGTTTTTTCCCTTTTTCATAGTCTATCCCTACCCTCAATGGTTATTTTTTTCTCACAGAGGAAAACTTGCATTGTGGGCAAGCAATCCTACCTTGTAAAGGGTCAATTATATTTTTGAGTCAGGTCTAGGTCATCCTTTAGGCGAGTCCGTCCTTGTTAGGGGAGAATTTTCTTGTGGGTCCCATATTTAGGTGACCCCATGTCTTCCTATTCCTTGAATAGGAAATTACACCCAACCCATAAGCGAGTCTGCATCTAGTTCATACCTACTGATTCTTCTTATTCCTTAGAATAGGTGATCCTGTCAACTTTTTGGGAAAACCTACTGGCCATAGGGGCAATCCTATCACATCTACTTCTCCCTTATATATACATCCCCTAGAATAGGTGAACCTATTGTCTATAGGGGTGAATCTGTGTCTATCCATACCATCCCTGTTTGTACAATTTAGGTCATGGAGGAATCCATTTTTTTGATAGGAGATTCTAATATAGGCATCTCCATTCCCCATATGTATAGCTGAAGAAATAGGCGAACTTGTTATCCCCCGATAGGCGATTTTTCTTGTGTTTGTACATCCCAAGAGGGAGGCAACTTTCCTTCTAGATAGGTGATTTTTTCCATTGTTTCTGCCCATTTCTTTTGAGCATTCCAAGATTTAGGTGATCATGTGTCCTAGAAGGGTGGCCCTAAACCTTAAATAAGTGATTTTGTGTTTCGTTCCTACCTATTTCTTTTAAACACCCTCAAAATTAGGTGATCATGTGTCTTAAAAGGGTGATCCTGTTACATAGATAGGTGATCCTATCACCTGGAGGGGTGAATTTTTCTAACACATAGGCATATGCACTGTCCATACAAAACTCCTGAGAGTTAATCCTTTGGGCCATTGAAAGCCTATTGTTTTTTGAGTTTGAGTCCATGATCAATTTTTTTATCATTATTCATAAGCCCGTAATCATCAATTTAGTCCATTTGCATTTTCCAAAAGTCATCAATCCATCGATCAAATCATATAGGTACATCTTAGAACATCCCTAGATTGCACATTTATCATCGGTTCATCAACCCCAATCCCATAGACTTCATTTTAAAGGTTTTTATCCAAGTTCACTTAGGTGTCTGAGCCTGATTATCATCCCTCATGCTTACTTAGGATTGTTATCCATCTTGAGTCAGTAACCATCCACGACCCAATCAATCTACTTCCATCTTGAGGTATATTTTATGTCGTAATCATCCTTTTTGTCATCCAATCCTACCATCGGCATCTTATGTCATCTAGTTAAACCTCTAAACTTGGTTTAGAGTCAACCTCATCAATCCAATCTGTTCAATTATCCAATCTTATCAATCATCTAATCCCATCAATCAACTTAATCAAACACAATTCCATCAACTATCTAGTCCATTAATCAATCCATCATCTAATCTGCTCAATCATTTAATAATCATCTAGGTCATTCATTTAAGTGCATCCTAGCACTTAGTGTCATCTTAGTCACTTGGTAGTTTTTTATTTTCATGCCCATTACTTGATTGCAAGCAAAGAAACTCATGGAAGAACAATAGGCCCAAGGTACTCAACCTCACATTCCCTAAGATCAACCCACCAATGGTGGTTCATTTCAATCTAACACTGAGGTCCACACTTCACCCATTCCTGATGAAAGCATGGTCAATCAACCTAAGATCATGGTTGATGAATACCTCAGTAATCCTATAAAAATACAAATGACAGATCATGTCCTTGATGAGCATGGGGATAAGATCCTAGCCATATTACTTCTGAAAGGTATCAAGCTGCCATCGAGGTTTGACTTATCTAAATACATCAACATTACACCTCCTGCACCCCGGTTCTATCACAAGATCCAAATTTCAGCTCGTCTACCCCATACATTCTCAAGGTTACACCACAAGAGGGTTGGTTCCAACTAGGATTTGGTAATGTTGTGCTTTATCAAATACTACCCCCTGTACCACCTCCTCAGGTCCCAATTTTAGTCATGGGTGCACCTGATCCAAACATCTCCCAAGGCCCTAATCCTAGCAATCCTCTTGGTCTAGGCATACTGCAAGGTCCTCTCAATCCGCTAAGCATGAACATCATGTGAGCTTCAATCTCCATGCCATCCACACCACCTCTTCCACCTAACCAACTAGGTCAACCACCAGTGAATACCAAGGGAAATCCTTTCATTGTGCCACCTCCACCTCTTGGAGCTATACCCACATCAAACTTACTGCCACCTCCATTCACATCTCAACCACCACCTCAAGGAAATATTACATCCTCACACTAGCCTTAGGGTAACCCATAGCAGGCACCATCATTGCAACTGCCTCACCAGAAAAAATCACAACAACCCTCATTTCAACCTTCACAACATATTCTAATCTCTTCTCAACCCCCACATCAAGCACAAGTTATGTCATAACATCAACAACTACCTCCTCACCATCGCAAGGTATTCAGTCACAACCCGCTCACCAACCAACATCATCCCATCAATTACCTTCACACCAATCAAAAATCCCTCAACAACCTCAAATCCCATCTAGACCTCTTTACTAACAACCACCATCCTACCAACAACCCCCTCAGCATACAAAAATTCTAACAAAACCACAACAATCCTTCAAGAAAACACCAACCAACCCTACTAGTCAATATCTCTATCACCCATAAAGCACTTATTATGTGCAACCCACCACATCCAATCTTAATCCCACTTATTCTTACCACAATCCTCAATAATCCTAGTAGTAGTCGTCTTACAAAAACCCCCAACAATCACAACCAAATCCTTACTATCAGTAGCCTAATCTACAACAACCTTAGTATGCTCCCCAAATACCAACTTCTACTTATAATTACCAACCCCATCCATATTACTCCTAGCAGCAGCCATCATATCAGAAGGGTGCCTCTACCTCTTTATATTACCAAGCACCTCCCTCATATCAATAGGGTGCCTCTTCCTCATATTACCAAGTCCCACCATCCTATCAACAATCTTATACCAATCCCAAATCCATGCAACCTAGTCCATATCAGCAAACACCTTCATATCCACCTCCACCTTCATACAACCAAACCATCTCAACTCCATCCACATCATATCAGCCCTATGCTCCTTACAATCAATCCAATCCAACCAATCCTCCTCCATCAACACCTATTGTATACACCTAAAAATGGTCACACCTCAATATTCTGGTAATTAATTAAATATTTTTAATATTTAATTAAATCTCTAAATTCAATTTGCGTATAAATAAATCTAAATAATTTATTTATATTGTTCATTCTTTTATTTCGATTAAATAAATAAGTTTATTTAATCACTTTTCTTATCCATTTCTTAAATTAATTAAATAAACATTATGATTTATTTATATTAATTATCATATAATCTTGGCTTGAATATTTTATTCAAATAAAGATTAAATATTCTTCTCTTCTAAAATTCTTCTAAATTCCACTCACAATTAAATATTCCAAATATTTAATTAATTCTTCCAAATTCTATTTGCAATTAAATATTCCAAATATTTAATTAAATCTTCTATAGCCCTAAAATCAAATATTTCAAAAAAAAATTAAATCATCAAACTCACATAAAATTAAATAAATTTATTTAATTAATTTGGATTATCTACAACAACCGTGAAATAACTTCAAAACAGAAAATTAATAATTTTCTCTGTTTCTGAGCAAAGTTGTTCCCGTGGGTTGAAGACAAACCTCCATTCTTCTCTCCAACCTCCCAACATCTTCCATCTTCCTCTCAACATCTCCATCTCTCACCATTCAAAATTACCAGACAATCTCACAGCCATTGATCTTTGTCGGCCAGGCTCTTGCCTATAAAAATCTATAAAAAGGACTGTTATGTCTCTAAAAAAAGGAGAGAAGCTTGAATATAGGAAAACTATAGTCAATCAGCCTTCCAGCATCAATAGCCTCTAGAATCATAGCATAGCATAGCTTAGCATATTAGCAATCCATATCATGGCCTATCATCTTCATATCATAGCTTCAAAAGCATTCATAATCTACAGCCCTTGTGCATATCCATATACCAACATTTCACTCCACCAACATATAGGATAGAGAAGTATTCTTCCTTTGCATACTCTTTCTGCAGGTTGCCATTCTGAGAAGATTTTCTTATACAATCTAAGAGCAGCAGCCTCAAGCAAATCATTGGAAATAGAGGACAATGGAACGATTCTGAGGAAGCTTTGTTTGATTTATTTGATTTCATTCTATTTAGCTTTCTTTAGTTTAATGTTGCATTGGTGTGTTTTTGTTATCTTATTTTGATACTAAAATTTCCCACACACATTTTTGGCACCCACCGTGGGGCATCTGCCCAAATTTTAACATCTTTTCGCATATTTTTCTGACAGGTTACAGCTAGAAGAGCATATTAATGCATCAAACACGCTTCAACACATATCATACCCAATTTAGCGCTCTTTAACTCTATTTTAGCGCTCATTGCAGGTTCTTTAGCGCCCACGAAGGATTCCACAGTGCTCTTTAATGATTCCATAGTGCCTTTTAAGGATGCTATAGCGCCCTTTAAGGATTTTGTAGTGCTTTTTAAGGATTCTATAGTGCCCTTTAATGATTATGTAGCGCTATTTGCAGTTTCCTTAGAGCATTTTTGTTTTAGCACTCTTGATGTCTGTTTTAGTGAATTTTTCTATTTTAGCATAGAATTTGTAAGTTTGCAATTGTAATCTGTAACTTAAGTAGGATTTGAGTGGATCTGACGTGACCACGACCAGTAAGAGCTTTAAAAAAAATGAACCAATCCTAGGCTAGTCACTTAATTGGAATGAATCAATCGTAGGATAGTCACTTAATTCAAAAATGAAGCAATCCTAGGATAGTCACCTCATTTTCTATTTTGGACTAAAAAGAACTCCATGTCTTTGTGAAGCAATATCTTCACCTAGCATAGAAAACTATTTATTTGGGCTTAAAATTGAACTCTTGCTTGCTATGATTAAATGGTGATAGGCCTATGCTCTCCCCTTAATTGGGTGATCAAAATGCCAGAATCATCTATTCTATTTCATGCAATTTTAAGCTTTGTTAAAACCTTTTAGAAGGCCTGCCGTAGTGGGAAAAAGTACTCACCCTATGGGAATGACCTAAGTGGGAACAACTAAAGCCAATTTTTCTAGCCCACTTTAATCAAATGCAGATGGTTGATGAAAATCCCATTCGATGATAGTGTGTAAGATAACCATCCCAAATCCTTAGTTCTAAAGGTTGGGAGGTCTCCTGAGGGAGTTTATTATTGCCGCACCGAATGAAAACCCTTACTACAAACTTAGTGTAGTATCCAGCTGAAGTTAGTTTCTGAACATCATAGTAATCATAGTGCAGGGGAGAGAAGAATCTACCCCCAAGATACTCACCATATAACTACCAAGGACCATTTGCTCAGGGGATCTGGTATCCACTTCTATCACTCTGAGTACGTACCTAGAAAAGACAAAAACATGGGTGCCCCCTTGGGGGTGACACGGCTGTGTGAGTCGATGTAGTTCTAAGATGTGGGTTGTTGATTATTATGGTGACCTACCTGAGTACTAAGAGTGAGTCTGTTTACTTTATTTTATCATTGGTTCTTGAAACAACTATTCTACAACTTGCTTGATGTGTCTTCAAAACATTAATTCAATAAAGATCATCCAAAACTCACAATTACATTGATTACTCTCATGTTAAGAGATTGGAAATTCACAACCTTTGTTAAGAAGTCCATTCTCAAACGAATCAAAAAACCAAAGAAACCACTTAGCTACAAGAAACTATTGAAGAAAAGATGATTCTTGTACCAAAGTCAAAAGTTTTTACTTAAACATAGAACCTTTATCCATCGATATCATGACTATGTTAGAGGTTTCACTGATGATTATGTTGTAGAACCATTATACTCATGAGCTTTCTTTCAAAGAAGAGCCCTTTCTTAAAGGCACAACCACAGTCAGCGTATTCATTCTTCTTATATTCCCCAACCTGCAATTGAATATTCTACTCATCTAAATCAATTTCTGCAATACAGAACTCAATCACATTAGGCATTTATCACAAATCCATCTTTTTACGAAGCAACAATCAAACTTCATAAAGTGCAAAATCATTTTTTCTTGATCTTTTACTTAAATTCCTACCAAAAGGATTTTCATCCTTTCAATTAGGGAAAAACACGAGCTAAAGACTAGAAATATTTTAAGTCATAGAATCTTCATTCTATTCTGACTTTGATATCCATCAAAAATTGCACTATTTCATTCTTTTGATCAAAAGTTAGTAGAATTTGGGGCAAAGCTTATGCCTATTGTCACAAGATCTCAAAAGCACATAGAAAAAGATGAAAGAGAAAGTACCACAAGAAAAATGGGTGATAATAGTGAGAAGGAAGAGAATCCATTTCATATTGAAGAGATAATAGAAGAAAAACTTCAAGAAGCAGAGCAAGATCCCCAATTCCATACTTTTATGGAAAGGATTTTAGAACAAAACAAAGAAATATATTTCCTCTCATTAGTTAATCAAGGAGCTAAGTTACCTGTCGATTTTGATATAGAAGGGATTAAAGATAATTTTGAAACTCCTACTAATGATTTTAGTGCCCTTACTCAACAGATAAAAGAATTACAAGGGAAAATAAAGGAAATGCAAGGGGGTGCAACAAAGAAGTATGTTTTGGATGACATATCTCCTTATCCATTTGATAGGAGTCTTCAAATGATTCCTTTTCCAAAACATTGCAAAATCCCTAAATTTGATAGGTACAATGGGAAAACTAACCCCATTGAACATGTGAGGGATTTCCGAAATATGAGTTTAGAATTCGCTTATGAAGATACCTACTTAATGCAATTGTTTCCACGAAGTTTGGGTGGAAAATCCATGGAGTGGCTTTCTAAGATCACTCCCCCCATCAAAACTTTTGAGGAGTTAATAAATCAGTTTATATCACAATACGCCTACAGCATCCAACACCAGATAACCATGCTTGATCTCTGTAAAGTAAAACAAAAAGTAGGGGAATCTTTCACTACGTTTTTGCAAAGATGGAGAAGATTCTTTGCATGATATTCCCGTCTTGTTCCTGGAAAAGAAAAGATGGATATCTTCATCAATAGCCTAAATCAAGAAATAAGCTACAGGCTTAATCTTCATTGTCCTCCTAACTTTCAAAAATTGATTGAAAACACAATTACCATTGAAGGGGCCTTGGTCAAAAGAGGAGTGATAAAACTTGATAATCCAAGTTCTTCCAACCATAACAACAATTATAAAATAAGGTTTTGGAACAGAAATAAAAATGTTGTCAATGATGGTATAGTGGATAAAAACAATCTATGAACAAGATCATCTATCTTCAACCTATCAAGTGCTCCACGAAACAAGCAACAAGGAAACAACAATCAACAAGGATAAACTCCAACCAAGAAAGCATGACCAATCAAAACAACAAGGATAATCATGGTAATTTCAATAACAATCTTGGCAATACCCAAACATAAAATCTACCAAGACCTCGATTCTTTTCAAATCAATGGAATTTTACTACTTTGGGTCAATCTCTTGAGTTTGCTCTCAAGGAGATTCTCGATAGTAAGGTTATCACCTTACCACCACAAAGATATTATGAGCCACAAGTCAAACCACCATCATGGAATGACTCGTATTATTGCAATTATCATCGATGTAAAGGTCATAGAACAAATAACTATCAAGCTGAAAAATCTAGTACAAGATTTGATTGACAATGGCACCATCACAATTGAAGGGCATCATACCAATGGCGATCATCAAGCATTCAAAGATCCTTTACCAAACTATCAAAAGGGGGAAACATCAAATACCAAAGTGAAAAGCATAAATAATGTTGAAGACAACATAATCGCCACATCTATGCAGATGATCAGTGGGTTAATGTTATCAAAATCAAGGAAAAACAAGAATATCAATAGGTTAATGTGACTACAAGAGGACAAGAAAAATTTTCCTAAAAGGAAGTTCATCTAAGGCAGCTATTCCTCCTCCAAATCATTATAATCTAGTTGATCAATTGAGAAAAACATCAGCTCAAATTTCCATCCTTGAACTTCTTAAAATATCTCCCATACACAAGAATATTTTAGAAGAAGCTCTTGTAAAAACAACTGTCAACACTGATCTGGATGTAAAAAAATTTCAAGCCATGGTGGGACATTTGTCTTCCCCAACATGTCTTTCATTCTCCAAAAAAGATGATGCCTCCATGACACATCCGCATAATTCATCACTTTATCTTGAAGTCATGATCCATAAATACCGAATCAGATGTGTCTTGATAGATGGAGGAGCCAGTTTAAACATTTGTACCTTAAAGCTAATACATGCTTTAGGAATATTAGAAAATTCCATCGATCCACGAAGGAAAATAACTATCAAAGCATATGATGATGAAGAAAGAGCTTCTAAAGGACTAATAATGCTACCTATTAGAGTGGGACCTATTGTGAAAAATACCTTTTGTCAGGTTCTAGATCGTGATCTTTCCTATAACATACTTTTGGGTCATCCATGGATTCATGATATGCAGGCAGTACCATCAATGGACCATCAATGCCTCAAGTTTCTGTATGATGGATAGGAAATATCTATACAAGCTGACTATAATAGCACCCAAACTTGTTCAAATCTCTGAGCAACTCAAGACATTTTTGTGCCACATAATAGGGAGGCTCTTACTGCTTCTTCTGATCTACAAGGCCAATTGCAAGAATTGATGAAGAATCTTGACACCAAGCTACATTTAAAAGACAGAGTAGGTGAATATTTGCTATTCCTTTCTAGCTTACCTCCTTCTCTGAGGTCACATGGTCAGCCAAGCCTATCAAATCAAAAGATTGCAAAAGCCTCTACATCCCAAGCTTCTATGCCAATCACGAAGTTTGATGGAAAATTCATTAAAGCTAACACCACTGAGGAAGATGTTGAAGATAGGGACATCCTAAGCTGGCTATACAAAGATGAAGATGAATTTGTCTTGCACATCAAGTTACCTACCGAACAATATGGCAAAGGGTATACTATCATGCAAAGAATGGGCTATGAAGGAAATGGTCCTATAGGAAAAAGAAAAGAAGGAATCATTGAGCCAATTCAACCTATTTCAATGCATCCAAAAGATAAAATAGGACTTGGATATGGTAAAGATACAGAAGAGTCAACTTCACAACGACTACAACAAATTAATGAAGGAGAATCAATTTCAGATAAACCCCATGAAGATGTCACTCTACAAAAAATTTATGAATAAGTTTTCCAATTGCAAAATGGTTCAAACACTGATTCTAATGAATATGAATGGGACACCATCTATAATGATGAATTTTGGAGAGACAAACAAGTTGATACCATACATAAATATGCACCCGTTCTCATACAAGCAGAAAGCTTGGGAACACAATCACTTGAATTTGAATCACGATATGACAATGACTCAACTCAGGATGATTCAGATTTTAACGAGATTGATAATCGACAGGAGAATACCATTATAGACCTTGTCCATCATGAAAATGACAACCATGTCATGACTTTGACAGCTCAAGACTTTGTCCAACCTAATGATCCCATACCTTTATTCTATCTAGAACTTATTGATTGGGACAACAATGCACTTATCCATATCCCTACATTCCATGATGATGAGGATATTGTAAATTTCCTTTGTTCATCTAATCAAGAAAACAAGTGTTCCATCAAAGAATCTCATACTCAAGATTTTGATAGGGAGGGTGTCAACTCTCTTAGCTGCAAAATAAATGAAATAAAAGATGGATATATTGGTGAAAATTGAAAAACAGCAGTGGTAGATCACAACAAGAGAAAAATAAAGAGAAAATCTGATGGTGAAAACCTTTTTGAGGCATTGAAGGATGAGAAACTTGACACTCTTCCTAAACATTATCATGAAAGATCATCTGTTTTGATTGAGCCCACAGAATCAATCAACATGGGTACAACAGAGCAGCCAAAAATCTTGCAACTTGCAGCATCATTAAAAGTAGAAGTACTAAAATTCATAGAGTTCTTGAAGGAGAATCAAATCAACTTTGCTTGGTCATATGCTGATATGCCAGGTTTAGATCCTAATCTGATAATGCATCATCTATCTATAAACACAGGGGAAAAACCTGTGAAGCAAAAACTCAAAAAAATGCATCCACATGTTGCATTATTGGTTAAAGAAGAGCTAAAGAAGCTTTTAGATGTTGGATTCATTCAGTCTATTGACTATGCAGAATGGATCTCCAATATCGTACCTATTTCAAAGCCAGATGGAAGGATTAGAATTTGTACAGATTTTAGAGATTTGAACAAAGCATGTCCCAAAGATGACTTCCCTTTACCAAACATAGATATGATTGTTGATTTAACTGCTGGCCATGCAATGTATTCATTAATGGATGGATTTTCAAGATATAACCAAATAAAGATTGCACTAGAGGATCAAGATAAAACAACATTCACATGCCCTTGGGGTACCTATTGTTGAAAGGTCATGCCATTTGGGCTTAAGAATGCAGGAGCGACTTATCAAAGAGAAATGACCACCATTTTCCATGATATGATGCACCCCTTCATGGAAGACTATGTGGATGACTTATTGGCCAAATCCAACACAAGAGAAGGACATCTAGAAAAATTTTCAAAGATCTTTATCAGAATGGAGAAGTTCAATGTTCGACTCAATCCAAAGAAATGTGTCTTTGGCGTTAAATCTGGAAAACTCCTGGGATACATTATTTCAGAAAAGGGCATAAAGGTTGATCCAAGAAAAGTACAAGCTATAATGGACATGCCGCCACCACGAAATATCAGTCAGCTCCGATCACTGCAAGGACGACTACAATCCATCAGGAGGTTTATAGCTCAACTGGCAGACAAAATCTTACCATTTACACATCTATTGCATAAAAAAGTCCCATTCAAATGGGAGGAAAAGTGTGAAGTAGCATTTAATCATATCAAGCAATATCTCATGAATACACCAGTCCTAATTCCACCAGTTCCAGGAAAGCCACTCATACTTTATATTTCAGCAACGGAAGTATCTTTGGGAGCATTACTAGTATAGGAGGATTCTATAGGCAAAGAAAGAGCCATATACTATATCAGCAAAACATTAACAAGTTATGAACTAAACTACACTTTCATTGAAAAATATTGCCTAGCAGTAGTGTTTGCTTCTCAAAAGTTAAGCCATTATATGTTGGCTCATACAATTAAGCTGATAACCAAAATTGATCCACTAAAATACCTCTTAAGCAAAGCTACCTTAATAGGAAGACTTGCAAAATGGGTAATGATCTTAAGTGAGTTTGATATTCACTATGTAGATTGAAGAGCTATAAAAGGACAGTTCATAGTAGATCAGTTGGTCGAAGCACCTTTACAAGAAGAAAACCCAATGCACATTGAATTTCCAAATGTAGACGTCTTCATAGCAACAATTAAGAAATCATGGACATTGTACTTTGATGGATCTTATACGGAACATGGCTCAGGGGCAGGGATTCTTTTTGTTACACCTGAAGGACATATTATCCTAAAATCATATCGGTTGATGTTTCCCTACACAAATAACATAGTTGAATATGAAGCATTGCTTACAAGAATGAAGATAGCATTGGAATGGTAGATTATAGAGCTGCAAGTCTACGGTGATTCACAACTTGTCATTAACCAAATCAATGATGATTATCAGACTAAAGATGATAAGCTACTACCTTACAAGAACATGGTGGATGATTTTAAAAAGTATTTTGTGGCAATAAAGTTTTCACAAATCCCAAAGATTGATAATAAAGTTGTAGATGAAATGGCTACAATTGCTTCCTTGTTACAATTATCAGAAAATAAAAAATGGTATGAATTCTTGGTGGAACAATTGTTTTCTCCCACCTATGATAATCCTGAGACCCAAGTCATATGCCATTTAACTGGTTTTGATTTACCTTTATATGGAAAGACTTATACCTATCTGAAAAATAACATCTTACCTTCAAACTTATCTCAAAACCAAAAAAGGAATTTCATACGCCAATCATCCTGCTATACCTTGATCGTCGATATCCTTTACCGACGTGGTCTTGATGGTACGCTCCTTTGATGTCTTGAACGTGATGAATCTAAACAAGCCTTACAAGAGGTTCATGGTGGTATTTGTGGAACTCATTCAAGCATTTAACCTTAGCCAAGAAACTTGTTAGAATGGGATATTATTGGCCTACCATGGAGAAAGAATCTTTTACTTTTTTCAAGAAGTGTTCAAAATGCTAGATCCATGGGAATCTTATTCATGCACCTGCACAAGAACTATAGCCTTTCACTCCAACATGGCCTTTTTCTCAATGGGGATTAGATCTTTTTGGAAAAATTCATCCTTCATCATCAAATGGGCATAAATTCATCATCACAACTATAGAGTATTTTACAAAATGGATCGAAGTTGTTCCTTTGACAACAGTGACCAGTAAACAAATCTCTTCATTTATCCTGAATTACATCATTTGCGATATGGAATTCCTAATTCTATCATCACTGATAATGGGAGGCCTTTCAAGAATCAGGATGTTGATGAACTTTGTGAAAGATTTCAAATTCAACACAAGTTCTCTACACCTTACTATCCACAAGGAAATGGTCAAGTAGAAGCTTCAAACAAAACAATCTTGAAGATCTTGAAGAAGATAGTAAATGATGTCGATCATGATTGGCATGTCCAGTTAAATCCAACTTTGTGGGCATACAGTAGTAACATTCACACACCAATAGGAGCTACCCCATATGCCTTGGTATATGGAGTAGAAGTGATCTTACCATTAGAGGTTGAAATACCTTCGCTTAGGGTCTCACTCAAAGGATTGATAAATGATGAAGACTACCAAGTATCTCATCTACAAGAGTTAGAACTGTTAGATGAAAGACGTCAACATGCAGCTGATCATTTGAAGGGTTATCAACAAGTTATGTCTCATAGCTATAATCACAAAGTTAAACCATAGACATTTCAAGTAGGTGACTTAGTCTTGAAAGAAAATTCACGCAATCAGCAAGACAGAGAAAAGAAAGGAAATTTTGAACTAAATTGGCTTGGTCCATTTGTCATCATTGCAGTATATGGTTCTAGAGCATATCAGTTATCTACGTCACAAGGGGACCTATTTGAAGAACCCATCAACAACATTCATTTGAAGAAGTTCTATGTTTGAATCATCAAAACATAAAAAGTCCTGAAAAAATACATAAAAAATAGAAAAAGTCCTAAAAAAATACATAAAAAATAGAAAAAGTCCTATATTTGCAAACAGGCACTACTTGTGATCAAAATGGGCTCCTCTATCTATTAGCTTATGTCTTGAATTCGCTTTACGACATAATTTATCCATTTCTATCATTTGTACATATCTATCATATCCATATCATGCAACGAGAATCCTTATGTTTCATCATGGCTTGATGAGATTTGTACATATCCATACTATTGAAGTTGTGTTTACACTAGGGGCAGAAACACAGACTACACAAGAGAGGGGAAATGAGCTTTTAGAATATCACAAATAGACAAATGACGGTTTGAAAAAAGCACAACATATATTGACGCATCAAATCAACCACAACACCAAAACGATTACTCAATGCCAATGAAATCAAACATGGTCAAAACAACGTTAATCAAAACACAAACATCAATGTTGATAATCAAGTTGGATGATCTTAATCTAAATAATGTTTGAAATACTTTAGGCAAAATTTGAATTGTTGGTTGATTTTCTATCATATCTCTGGAGCAATTCGATGATGTACTGAACTAGAAAAGCAAGGAAGGAGTATGATTTTTCTTTGTCTGTTGTTTGCGAGGAAATCACTAGTACTATGCAAATTGGTCGTGAGACATGCTCTACTAAGTATCATTGATGACATTTCAGAATTTGCATGGGAAACGGGTTAACTCTTGTCTGTTTATGCAAGCGATACTCAGGTCATCTCAGTTCAATTATACCTAGATGCTTGTATTAACTAGCTATATCAAAAATCATGAAAGCAATACTCAGGTCATCACTGGTGCTAACATACCCTTTGATGCTTGTATTAACTTTCAACATTTCAATGCTCTATGATGACAAAAAAAAAAGCACAAATAAGCTCTCAGAATGGCAATATTGTATAGATACCCTGCATGATTAGTATAGATTACATTCATTTTAGAATCTGCATTTTGCATTTATAGATTTTCCCAAAAGTTGGCAAAGTATCAAAGTTTCATATCTTTCAAATAAATGACAAAGTATATTTGACATTCACAAAAACATCATCACATACATTTTTTTATACATATGTGAATTGAAAATAAATAGATAAAGCATACATCAAAATCAAAAAAAAAATCATGGGCATTCATAAATTGTACCATCCATCATTTCACATTCATATTCATAAAAATCATTCATCAATAGATTGCAATCGTATCATAACATTGCACTTGCATTTTCATATCTAAGAATCATGCATACATATACATCATGAGCATAACATTGTGAAACCATCACATAAAGCATCATGCATAGAAAATAGACACATTCATCACATAACAAATCATTGCTGCATATTATATATCTCAAAAATGAATGTCAAATGTACAAATATGTCAACTATGCATGACATAACATCATAAAAAATGGGACCATATCAGTATGTATACAAATTTCTCAACAGAATATCAATAAGACATATAAGACATCATGCAAAAAGCACTATGAAGTGCTATCCTCTGATGTTGTTGGTCTAGGACCTACCCCACCTATACCTGATGGACCTGCTCCACCTGCTCCTAATGACCCTCCTGGAGGTAATGGCTAAGATACATCCCTGCTGGTAGCTCGAGAGCGACTATGTGTAGACCGAGACTATGTATAACTCATTCTCTACTCAGGTGGCACTGCATCATGATACTTGGTCCTATAGAACTCTGCCTCCCGAGTGGCCCTGGTCACCTCTCTCATCATGTCATTGATCGAGGTACCTGCTGCTGCTCTCTGCAAATTGTCAGCTAGGGCCATGGCTTGCTCACCCTACCATCTAGTTGTATCTCTGTCAACTGTCACTGTAGTCAACTATCCCTGTAGCTGTGTAACCAAGGCCTTCACCTATGCTAGCTGACCCTGTAAGCTCTGCACTCTACTCTGTAAGCTAGCTATCTAACTCGGCACCACTAGATCTACTGAAGATGATGGAGCTGAATGTCTCATCCACGGTCCACCTCTGCCACCCAATCTACCACCACCTTTGCCACTACCTCTATCACCTTTGCCGCTACCTCTGCCACTACCTCTGTCACCTCTGCCACTACCTGTCACCTCCACCTCCTCCACCACTATCACCCCCACTCTCCTCATCACTACCATCTCTATCGCCATCTAACTCATCATCATCATCCTCCTCGGAGTCATCACTGTCTGAAGCAACCTCTCACTATTGTTTATGTCCTCCTATATGTGGTCTATGCTCTGCAACTGGAGTGACAAGCTCATCAGGATCAAATAATCGTGGCACAAGATGTTCCAACACATACTGACCATACTCTGGAGTCATCCCCCCGTCAAGAATATCAGCTCTATAGTCCCACATCTGTACTCCCAAACCGGTGAACTCTGCCACTGATGCATCATATGCAATCTGTGGACCCCACACTATAAGCTCATGTTGCCGACGTGCATAAATAGAAGAATCTTATGGCATACCCTGAGGCTGACCATACTGTTGCCATACCCAACCAAGAAGAAACCTCTCAATAATCCCAGGAGTATGACCAATCAGATATCTGGCGGTAAAGACATAGGGTATCTCCCTAGCATCCTCTGGCCATGCCTCACAATCTACATAGGGCCACCAACATACTATATCGAGATCATCCAGAAGATGTTGCCAATGATCCAATTTTCCCAGTCTCGACTGAGCAATGACATTGGTATATCTGAATCTATATGATCGACCGACAGGCCGTCTTCCACGAGTCAATGGTCGCATAATGGAAAAATGCTCCCATGCCCATATCTATAAAAGAAAACAACCAACAGCTAAACTCTGGCCTCAACCGTACACAACATGGTGTAGCTCATCATATAAATGTGCAAGCATGCATGATCCCCAAGCATGTCGTGTACCCTGCATCACCATATTCTCAAGTACATGACCCCACCCGACTGCAAAACCCTTTGACCTATGGTCGAGGCACAAAACACCTCCAATGAAGCCTACAAGTACAAAGGGTAAGGGCACATACGAATCCATCATCTCCGCCCATGAGATATAATATCCTACAATTGATCATCTCTAAATATCTGCCCCAAGGCATCAGTACCTCCCACCTCTCAGCCGTCAAATCTCACTATCTCACCCATCACTGGAATATTTAGGATGCGATACACATCCTCAGGAGTCATGGTAATCTCTCTTGTCGGCAAATGAAAGGTGTTTGTGTCACTGTGCCACCTCTCTACAAGTGTTGTCAATAAGGCTCTGTTGAGACACACCTCAAGCATCTCAAGTAATGAGGTTAGTTTGCATGCCTCGATCACATCTCTATCCACCTGTAAAAGCTATGGAATCAATCTCCATGTCTTTGGGAATTTCTCCTGTAACTATAAGACATCAATCTCTCCTATTGAATAGGAAGAATCATCAAGTCAAAGCAAAATCAATATCGAATCATCAAGACAAATCAATCAAATTTGAATATCAACCTATTTGTTTTTTATCATCATGAAAAGCAAATTTATCAAAATCTTGTTTGTTTTTAACAACTTTAGAAGAAAACTTATCAACAAACTATTTGTTTTTCATCATCATGAAAAGCAAATTTATCAACATCCTATTTGTTTTTAACAACTTTAGAAGCAAACTTATCAAACAACTATTTGTTTTTAACAACTTTAAAAGCAAATTTATCAGCTATTATTTATTTTCCAACAACCTTGGGAACAAATTAATCACACAAAACATCATCAAATCAGGACAACGCAATACGTAAATAATCAATACAAGGTCATGCATTGTCAAATTGGTAATGGGCGCTGGAAAAACCTTAAAGGGCGCTAAGAAATCAAGAGCGCTACAAAAAACTTAAAGGGTGCTGCAGAATGAAATGTGCTATGGAAAACATAAAGAGTGCTACAAAAAGAATAAAAGGCACTAAAAGAGTACATGAAGGTCCATAAATGTTGGAAAACGTGCCCTAAACAGAAAATTTTCAAACATTGGAAGTTTAACGGGGTACATACCATGGGTCCATAGTGTGTCAGCCGCCGATGTCATCAAATGCACTTGAAACAGTGCTGGTGGGTAGGAAGTGCCATCTTTCTCACTCTAGAGCTCAAAAATTTCAATTTGTACTAGGTTAAAATGGGAAAATGACATGGAAAATGACATTTTTAACCTATTTTAAGGCAAAATTGGGGCATTTTATCACATTCTATCATTACAGGGGCAATTTAGGTCATCAATTTTTCATCTCACATTTTTCCACATCAATTTCTTCACATCATCATTTTTGAACAATGAATTGACATTTTAAAAATCATAAAAATGAAAAATTCCAAAAAAATCTAAAAATTCAAAAAAAAATCACAAAAATCAAAATCTTATCGATTCATCGTCCGAGGGGGCATATACCTATCAACATTCGACAATCAACATCTGGGGAAAATTTCAAAATTCTTTGAAGCAATGCGTAAAACACATCACTTCAAAGAGGGGCAAAATGTATACACCTAAAAATGGTCACATCTCAATAGTCTGGTAATTAACTAAATATTTTTAATATTTAATTAAATCTTTGAATTCAATCTGTATATAAATAAATCTAAATAATTTATTTATATTGTTCATTCTTTCATTTCGATTAAATAAATAAGTTTATTTAATCACTTTTCTTATCCATTTCTTAAATTAATTAAATAAACATTATGATTTATTTATATTAATTATCATATAATCTTGGCTTGAATATTTTATTCAAATAAAGATTAAATATTCTTCTCTTCTAAAATTCTTCTAAATTCCATTCACAATTAAATATTCCAAATATTTAATTAATTC
Organism: Sequoia sempervirens; assembly: GCA_007258455.2. Lineage (NCBI taxonomy): Eukaryota > Viridiplantae > Streptophyta > Pinopsida > Cupressales > Cupressaceae > Sequoia > Sequoia sempervirens. The sequence goes on along the minus strand of VDFB02058242.1, from coordinate 706,371,877 downwards.
TTCCAAATTCTATTCGCAATTAAATATTCCAAATATTTAATTAAATCTTCTATAGTCCTAAAATCAAATATTTCAAAAAAGTTTTAAATCCTCAAACTCACATAAAATTAAATAAATTTATTTATTTAATTTGGATTATCTACAACAACCGTGAAATAACTTCAAAATAGAAAATTAATAAATTTCTCTGTTTCTGAGCAAAGTTGTTCCCGTGGGTTGAAGAAAAACCTCCATTCTTCTCTCCAACCTCCCAACATCTTCCATCTTCCTCTCAACCTCTCCATCTCTCACCATTCAAAATTACCAGACAATCTCACAGCCATTGATCTTTTCCAGCCAAGCTCTTGCCTATAAAAATCTATAAAAGGGACTGTCGGGTCTCTAAAAAAAGGAGAGAAACTTGCATACAGGAAAACTATAGTCAATCAGCCTTCCAACATCCATAGCCTCTAGAATCATAGCATAGCATAGCTTAGCATATTAGCAATCCAAATCATGGCCTATCATCCTCATATCATAGCTTCAAAAGCATTCATAATCTATAGCCCCTGTTCATAATCTCTAGCCCCTATGCATATCCGTATACCAACATTTCACTCCACCAGCATATAGGATAGAGAAGTATTCTTCCTTTGCATACTTGTTCTATAGGTTGCCATTCTGAGAAGCTTTGCTTATACAATCTAAGAGCAGCAGCTTCAAGCAAATCACTAGAGATAGAGGACAATGGAACGATTCTGAGGAAGCTCTGTTTGATTTCTTTGATTTCATTCTATTTAGCTTTCTTTAGTTTAATGTTGCATTGGTGTGTTTTTGTTATCTTATTTTGATACTAAAATTTCCCACACACACCTATCGATAAGGAGTGGGAAGAAATAAAAGCCGCCCTAAAGGACTTGCAAGCAGGGACATCGAAAAAATATTATAAATTCGAAGAAATTTCTCCCTATCTATTTGATCCCTCCATCTCACTTGTCCCCTTTCCTAGGCAATTTAAAATAACCAAGTTTGATAAATACAAAGGAAAGAGTGACCCAAAAAACCATCTAGAGGAATTCTATACACATTTCCAAGAAGTCCTACACAATGATAATTATCTGTTGTGGTTATTCCCTAGGAATTTAATGGGGATAGCTCTAGACTAGTTTATGGGTCTTCCAAAGGGGTCCATTTCTTCTTTTGTAGACTTGTCAAAAAAAATCGTTACACACTTCTCCTTCTTCAATTTGGAGGATATTGACACTCTAGATCTACTAAAGGAAAAACAATGTGCAAGAAACCTTTGCAAGTTACCTACAAAGGTGGCGTGCCTTGGCCAGTCATTTTAAATCCCCTCTCAGTTGGAAAGACATGGTGACCATTTTTCGTTACAAATTCCCATCCTGACATGGTGCATAATCTCAATCTTCATTGTGTCATCACCCTTTCAAAGGTCATAGAAAAGGGAACTATAATTGAGAGGGCCCTCATTCCCAAGGGAAAAATCAAAATCTATAACCCAGACATGGATAAGTCATCTGGGGACAAGTCCTACAAGTGGAATAAAAACAAGAACATTGTCAATGAATGTTTCATTGATACCAAGCATGTCCAAGTAGCCAACACCTCACAAAGGTCACAATATTTCCCTAATTGACCATCGGTCTCTAATGTCATATTTGTGCCATAGGGTGGACCACATCCTTCTCCACAATCCAACCATTATAACCAAGGAAATAACAAGCATACCTTCACTCCTTAAGGAGAATCCTTGGATGTTGTTTTCAAGAGGCTCCTCCAAGTGAGTTGTCTAGTCACTTATCTTGTGACTAACCATTTTGACGAGTCCCAACCAAAGCCCACTTGGTACAGGGAAAATGAGTATTGTGACTTTCACAAAATCAAGGGTTATTCCACTAACAAGTGTCAGGGACTTAAAACATATATCCAAGATCTCATAGATCAAGGAGATAAAGTAGTGGATGCCAATCAGGCAATGTCATCCAATGCCCAACTATAAATATATCAAAATTATTTCCCCAAGCACAATCAAGGTCCTAATATATCTAATGTTAATCCTTGGCCTAGCAATAGTAATAATCAAAATAACAACATGAACAATATCAACTATAAGAATGTACCCTATAACTATGATGGCATAGTTATGTGCATTAGCTAGGTAGAGCCTCATGTATCCATGATTTGTGTTAAAGGAAAAGACTTACAATGTGCTGCTACAACCTGCCACACCCACATATCCATTCCTAGACCTTCCACATCATCCCATCTAGGTTTTTTGAATTCCTAATATAATATTCTTGATCATCTTGGAAAGACTCCCACTCAAATATCCATCTTGTATTTTCTCAAGTCTTCCCCTATCCATCAAGAAATTCTCACCAAAGCTCTTCAGGATACCCACGTGCTTAATGATATAGATCCTACTCAATTTCAAGCCTTAGTAGGACATCTATCATCCACATATTAGTTGGGATTTAGTCAAAACAATATGTCATTCATCGATTCAAACCATAACCAACCCCTACACATCGAAGTCCTTGTATCCCACCATAAAGTGAAAAGGGTCTTTGTAGATAATGGCTCTACCCTTAACCTTTGTACACTAAAGTTCATAAAAGAGGTAGGTTACACCCATGCTAATTTGAATAATTAGACTATCACCACCAGAACCTATGATAACATAAAAAGAGACTCTGCATGAATCATTTGGCTTCCTATTCAGGTTGGCCCTATTGCACAGTATACCACATGCCACGTCCTTAATCTGGACCTTCCATACAACCTTCTCCTTGGCCACCCATGGATCTATTCCATGTAGGTCATCCTGTTCACCTACCATCAGTTCTTGAAATTCCCATTCAATGGGATGAAAGTAACCATACATGCATATCCACAACCTTTTGAGTAATTTTTTGCTTTAGAAGCTTCCTTCCCCCACTCCCACTACTGTCCAAGATTTGATGTGGGAGCACCTCAGGCATTGTCTTCCAACCCATCCTCCAATTCATCATCTACCAAATTATCCATTCCATCTATTGCATTTGAATCCACAATCACCAAGGTCCAAATCATAGATAAGAGTTGTGGTGAGTATGAGATGCATATGACTCTAAATGTGGAAATGATGCCTCCATCTCCTCATACCTATGGCCATCCTTTTTAGTCTACACGAAAATAAGAAGAGAAGACAATAACACACAACTCTAAGAAAATGGGGTCTAACACTTTATGATCCCCAGGGACATGACAAGATCAGTCGAATGATGACATCATTCAGTGGATATATAGGGAGGAACCTGAGCCTTCACCCCTCTTATTGAGTATTTCCAAGAGACTTATTCTCGTGCATCCAAGTTAGGTGAAAAATACAATTATTAGGGGGGAGATATTGGTGTAGAAGAACAAGGAAGATTATAGCCTGTTGACACACCTATGGGACCTATAAATTTTGGCTTCAGCTATGATAAAAAGAAAAAGGGGTCTGCAACATCCACTAGTACTTCTAATAATGTCAATGCAGATAATGATTTCCTTGACTACATACTAGAAGAAGAGGCCATCATACTCTCCTATGATGATGTAGATCTCCCTACCCTATTTGACTCCACATCCATCTTCACATTAGCCTTTCCCTTCACCATCCTGACCTTATTAATTGGTACTTACAAAGTAGTTCACCTATTGATACCTTTCCTTCAGTGGACACTTATGTGCATCTCATGGGATTGGGGAAGATGAACACCCTAATCAAAAAATTAAAAAGAAGCAAAACAAAAAAGGGTCATCTAGTGAAAACCTCTCTGAGGCACTTCCTGATTCATCAAAATTCAAAATAAAAGGTTTATTTGACAATGAAAACCTGGATGAGGCATTGGAGGATGGGGATGTTCATCTTCCTCTTTTTGGAACTCAGTTGTTCGAATGATCCTCTATCTTGATTGAAGAGATGCAAGAGGTCATCTTGGGAACATAAGAAGACCCTAAAATCACTTACATAGCTAGATCATTGTTAGAGGAAGAGCATTTCATCATGGTCAACCTGTTAAAAGAAAGAACCATCAACTTTGCATGGACCTATTCAGACATGCCAGGATTAGATCCCACCTTGTTCGTGCACCATTTAGATGTCCATCCAGATGCCAAACTTGTTAAATAGAAGCAAAAATGCATCCTCAAGTGGAATTTCTCATCAAGAGAGAACTAGAGAAACTATTAGAGGCTAGGTTCATAAGACCTATTGATTGCTTGACTGGATATCCAATATAGTGCCTATCACCAAACCAAATGGGAATATTAGAATCTACGCAGATTTTTGGGATCTTCACAAAGATTTCCCTAATGATGATTTCTCGCTTCCAAATATTGACATGTTGGTTGACCTTACAGTAGGGCATGCCATGCTATCTCTTATGGATGTCATTAATTCATCTAATTAGGTATTTGCACAACCTTAATCACATGCTTAACCCAACCTAATCTCCATGCCATTTATGGCATGTGTCCTAAGTCAACTGCAATAAATTCTTTCTCCTTTTGGAGAAGGCACCCCCTTCCCCTTGTGAATTTTTAATTCACATTTATTTGTCCAAGGCATTTTAAACAATTTAAAATTATTTCTCCCATCCCCATGAGGATTTTTGAGGAATTTTTAATTCTTCACATGTTCTCTCATGCACATGTGGATAAGGACCTCCTTTATGAGAAGATCTTGTCCCTTCTAAAGGTAGAAAATAATACCTCCATGTCATCTCCACATCATCCCTCTCCTTACATATCACCTGCCACATGTCAATATGTGAGGGCTTGTGATTTCTCAACTCACCCTAGCCCTTGATCTCATCCACCTTGGTTCAATTTGGGCCCTCCATTCAGTTAGAGGAACTTCCCCTAAAAATGGTGGAATTTCCCTCATTTGCACTATCCACTTTTGCAATCCATCCTAGCAATCAAGCATTCAAACACTAAGCCAATTTTCAAGCTTCCAAGCCTTCCATCCACCATTGTTGTAGCATTTGAACCTTCATCTTGCATCCATCCAACTACCCACAATCTCTGTTACATTCCTCATATTCTCACCATCATTTAGAGCTAGGTTTTATGCCATTTTTCCACCAAGGAGCACACATACCAAATGATCAAAGGGCCAACCAAGACCATCAATCTAAACAAGGTAAAAGGTTCTAATTTCTTTTTTTTTGGTTTAGATTCAACTAGGCCAATCTTGAGGTGATTGTTTTGTGTTTTTCCTTTGTTGTATTAGTTAGTTTTTGCATCTTAGAGTAGGAATTTCACATTGCGCAAAAAGTAAACTTCATGAAGAAAGGAAATTTAACACCATAAAAGAAGACACGCCTATTCAAGAGGAACATGAAACATCTATGCAATATAGGAGAGATGTGGAATTGGCATCACAAATGCCACATATGCAAAACCTTTGTGCATTGAGATAATTGAATCTCAAAATTGGAAGCATGCCATCTACCACAAATCAAGTTCAAGGCACACCACCTATGGCATGGCATTATCAAATTACATCAGAATTCACATCTCAAGTTGGAGACACTCCATATTCAACATTTGAAGTTGAAGCTACACCATCTTTTACATCTCAATTTCAAGGTATGCCATCCTTTTCATCTGTAGTTGAAGGAACACTATCTATCCCCAATGTTGTTGACATTCCTAATGTTGAGGAAACTCTACCTTTGAGAAAACCTCCTATATTTTTTCATGTAAATCGTAAGTATTTGATTGATAGTGATGCTATTATTTTGAAACCAATAGTTGATAAGATTCCAAAACATGCTTGTCAAATATATGCTAAGAGGATATGGATATTATTTTTTGAGAAGTTAAATGAGATCGAAAGATGTTAACTATTTGTTGAAATGATGAGGCAAATAAAATTTAGAACCACCATGAAGATTCTTGGGATAAGAACATTGGATGATTCAAGCGAGAAATCTATTGTAAAGAATCTAATGAGTTCATATGAGAGTGTGGATTCTATGTTACACATGAAAGATAGTAATGTCACTTAATGTGTCATGACATCAATGATGGTAAGCAATCAAACCAAGAAATATTTCCTCATTACAAAGAAAAGAAAAGCATTGAAAATAAATAAGTCATCTCTAATGAGAGCCATGGGCAGACATCAAAGAATGGGGGATCTAGAAATAAGAATGAATTATGAGCATTCTCCAATAGACTACCACATAAAGCTAAAGCAATTGTTGAAGCCTTGACATCCCTAATTGAATAATTTTGGAAGAATAACACAAGGGTCTCTCCCAATCAAATAGATGTCTTAAGAAGGAATATTGGTAGTCAAATCTATGATCCACATCTAAAGAATTTTTTGGATATGAATCAAACACATTTTTTATCCAAATTTCAAGAGATGTATCCTCAAATTAAAATTAGTCAAAGATATTTTAAAATGGTAAAGTCTTTTATGTCAAAAGAAATCACACATGCACAACTTGTTGTAGATTACATATTGAACTTTCTAATCATTATGATGTTTATTGACATATATGTTTAGATTTGCATACTAATAATATGTTGTAGGAATGTAACATAAGGGCTCCACCTAGATCTTCAAGCAATTTCATATATAGCACTTTATGTGAAAGAGTTGATGGTTAATTTTTTTACAAGAACTTATGCTTCAATGGTATGTGTTTTTATTATGGTGAATTGCAACATATTCTAATTTGTGAACGTATGGATAGTACACATGCAATTGGAAATGAACTTGTGGAATTTGGAAAATATAAGATAATGGCCTACAATCTAAAAAATGGAAAACAAGAAAAAATGTTTGAATTGGTCAATGAAAAGATTCTAGTGTATCAGTTTATGTGAATTTTTGTGAGAATATAGTGTATGAGTGTGCAAGAAATACCCATAGAATTTTATGGTTGGACTAAAATTAAAGTTATGCAAGGATACATTTCCACTTCATACCATCATTTTAGTTGTTGAATATGTAGAGAAATACACAGTACAACCACAAAAGGAGGTACAACCGTAGTATTAGGACTCCACACAATTTTCTATATTTGTGTATATAACATTTATTCATGTAGGTGATAGTATAGAGGATAATACGAAGATATTGAGGGAGTGTCATTTTTACATCAAAAATGATCACACACATTCTATAGAGATTATGCAAGGTTGCTTTCATATGTTCTACCATGATTTGTCTAGTAGGGGTATATCATTCTATTAGCATATCATATGGTTAGATAATTGTGCATCATAGTTCAAGAGCTCCCAGATGTTTTATTAGTTGAGTAGAAAGCATAAGATCATTGGTGCTTAACATATGTGTAATTTATCTAAGGACAATCATGGACAGGGGAGCATGATGGTATAGGATCATGTATTAAAATAGATTTAGTATGAGAAGAGTTAAAGTATAAATACAATGCAAAGTTGATAGATATGAAATCTATTGTTGAGTGTGTAATGCTACAATGGGTCTATGTAATGAAGGTAGGTATTTAATTTGTAGATTTTTTGGTTGGTAGATGATACTAATATTGCAAATAATGAGGATTATTGTACATTGATAAGATCAAGTGATATGTGCTCTTTTAGAATCTCTAATTTAAGCTCATGGAGTATTCATACACAACAGATGGTATGATTTTGTTCTTCATGTATAGATCAATCCTAGAACGAGTATGAGTAAAAGGAGTGGGTGGATGAATGGTGTATAAGACATTTGAGCCTATTTGAGATGTATTGACTCTCAACAACACTACAACTCATAGATATTTAATCACTAATTGACTTTGATCACATGTTAGATCCACATGTAAATTTGATAAAATTCAATGTTTAATCTTAAGTGTTTAGTAAATTCATCTCATTGAAGGTACATATCATTGTAGGGCATGTTTATGTAGTTATTGCAACTAAAGGAAATGAAGAAGGAATACATTATTATTTGTGTCATGTTAAGGAAAAAATTAAATTAGAAACCCCTATTATAGATGGAGAAAACATTGAGTACCCTATAGGATTAGTGGCTGTTACTATAACATGGATTACAAGGTACCTAATGAAGAAGTATAATTTGTGGTTATTCAAGGACTTTGAGACACACAAGAATAATCTTCATTATTCTAACCTTTTCATGCATCAAATGTTGATTTGATGAAATATGGGGGTAAACCATTGAACAAGAGCTTATGGAAGGTTTGTGTGTTCAACCAAGAGGTAATACTTCACACAATAAAGAGTAGAACAGATCCAAATGGTACATTGCATTGATTTTAAATACAAAAAAATTGTAATGTTGGTGTTGTTTGTATATTTGTACAAGCAATATTTGATACAATCTAAAAATATATTTGTGTAATATTGAACTTATACATGCTAAAAAAATTTCTATGATATGAAATTAGGCTTAAATTAATGTAATGTGTTACTAAATATTCATGTATGCTCTCATTGAAATACAAATAATTATTTTTGTTAGAAAATCTATGAAATATCATTAATGATTAACATAAATATAGTGCTAAGAAAATTGGCTATTCATATACCATTAGTGATGTCATTGTATTGTTCTTATTCTATTCAATTGACATATTTGGAATAATCCTTCATAGATTATTTGTTACTTTAATGTGATGGTGCAAGGGAACCTTTGGGTAAATATTGTCAATCAAGGTTGTTGATAAGTAGGATTTAGGGTATTTTGAGTATTTTGTGTTTAAATAAGGTCATATAGACCATTTATTGTTGCAAAGAGTCCATTAGGTTATTAGGAGGTCTAAATTGCAAAATATTGCTAAATAATGCAAAAAAAGTTGTCATTTTATGCAAAAATATAAACTTGCAAAAAGGCATGTGTGGAATGCCAACGGTCAAACAAATAAACAGGAAGTTTTGTATGTTGATTCATTGATCTTTGGAGGGAAAAAGCATAAATATATGGGAAACATCATTTTGTAATCTCTCTTGAAGTTTTGGAAGGAAAAATCAATTGATTATCCCTTTTTTTCTTCAGGATTTCTATATTTTCTTGCTTTCTCAGACCTGTACATCCCCGTATAGTATAAAATTGGTCTAAACATGCTTGAATTCATTGAAGTCCTGGATTAACTCTATTATGCATTTGGTTTGATTGTCCAACATTGAAATTGGTGAAAATTTGAGTTGTTTTACTGTGGTTAGTTGTCTATTCCCCATTTTAAGGGTTTTGTTGCTTTAAACATGAAAATGGACCCATTCCACCTTCTGTAAAAACTGTACCTTGGTGGAATTGGTAGTATCAAGTAGATATAGGTGTATTGATGATTCTTGAGTTTAGGGAGGTCAAATAAAGAGTTGGGCATGATGCCCTAAAAGAGAAAAGTGTGTTTTTCTTGTGAAATTGAGAGGTTTGAGTATGGTAATGCATGAAATTTGTTGGGAAAGAATAATTTTTAAATTATTTGAGCATATGTAGGAATATTGGAGGGTGTTTGAAGTGGTGGCAGGGTTAGAGGAAGTCTCTAAGATTGATTTTCAATAAAACCCTATGAAAATTGCTAAAAATGAGGGTTTAAAGGTTAGGAGCATTGGAGGCCAGTTCTTCTAATAAAATTGGTGGATTCTTTGGTTTTTTAACCTATTGAATTCTAACCAAGTTATTTTAGAGGTTGGGAAGAAGATTGGAGATAAGGTTCTTTGTAAAAGAGACCTGATTTGAGGTCTAGGTCAGTGAAGGAGTCTTATTTTGGTGAAGTTGTTCAAAGGTAACCAATTGAGGGTTTGTGATATATTTTTGTATGCTCTGATGGGTCTCTGAAATGGTGTTGTTCTTGAGTTGAAAGGACCTTCTCTAAAATATATACCCATTTCAATCAAATGACAATACTACAAGGAGTTGGTGAAGGTTTGATGTGATACGAAGAATTTAAAGATTTGTGACTTGGTCTACTATTTTTTATTTAGATTGTGTTGATTGGTTGTAGACCTCCTATGATTGAAATCAATTGGTATCAAAGAAAAGGTACCAGATCTCTAAGGAAGAAGTTTGAAGTTTGCAAAAGAAAGAGTGGAAGGTGAAAAGACAATATTGTCAAGATGTCTCCTAAAGGAAAAAATATGGCCAAGAAGATGAGTGATTTGAAGGATAAGTATGTTAGGGAGATCAAAGAATTGAAGGAAAGATTGTCAGCACTGGAAACAAGCAAGAGAAGAGATGAGGTTTAAAGTGATTCAGATGAAGAATAGGAAGAAGAGTTTGAAGATGTGGATGAAGAATTAGATCCATAAGATTAGAGAATGGAAAAGTTGTTAAGTGCAGTCAAGAGTGACAAGCATAAGGTAAATATTGATGTTCAAAAGTTTGGTGTGAACCTGAATGAGGAAGAGTTATTAGATTGGATAGCATCTTTGGATAACTACTTTGAGTGTGAAGAAATTACAGAAGAGTGGAGAGTCAAGATTGCTAAGACAAAATTAAAATATCATGCACTTTTGTGGTGGGACTATGAACAGTCAGAAAGAAGAGAGGAAAATTCGTGATTGTATCATGGGAAAATATCATAGCCAAGATGAAAGGAAAATTTCTCCCTTCTGATTATGCTATAAAGATGTTTAGGAAGATTCAAAATTTAAGGAAAAAATAAATGGATGTAACAACCTACACTGAAGAATTCTATAAGTTAAGTATGAGATCTAACCTTAATGAGAATGAGGATGAAAATATAGCTAGGTACTTGGGTGGCTTGAGATTGAATATTTAGGATGAATTAGCTTTGACAAATCTAAGGAGTGTTGAAGAATGTTATCAAATGGATCTAAAGGTAGAAGGAAAAGTGAATATAAGGCAAGAAAAGACAATGAGAGGTAGAGCAAGCACTATCAAAGGAAGAGAATCTTTCCCCACTTCAAAAAAATAAGTGAGAACCAAGAAGAAACAAATAAAAGAGAAGAGCAAGTTGTAGATTTTAGAGGTGGTTATAGAGGTTCAAGAGGCAGATTGGGTGGTGGTAGAAGCACAAATACATTTGTTGGTAGGTGTTACAATTGCAATGAGATTGGTCATCCATCCTACAAGTGCCCTAAAAATTTTGGTTCTACATCAAGTGGTGGAGAAAGGGGAAGTGAAAGAAGAGTTCAAATTGTCCAAGAAGATGAATGTGAGTTCAAATTCCAATAGTTGTGTTGCTACTCTAGAGATAGGAGAAACATTGATGCTAAGGAGAACACCCTTGAAGACATCCAAGGAAGAGGAGATGAATAAAAAAAGGAGCTTGTTCATGACAACATGCAAGTGTAGAGGTAAAGTATGCAAGGTTGTAATAGATTCAGGGTCAACTGATAATACGGTGTCTAAAGAGATGGCAAAAAAATTGAAACTAGATAGAGTTCCTCATAAAACACCATATAGAGCATCTTGGTTAAATGGTAATCAGTCAATTTTGGTAAATGAGCAAGCAAATGTTGAGTTTTAGATTGGAGGGTATAGAGATAGGGTGCTTTGTGACATTGTACCTATGGATTGTTTCCATCTACTTCTTGGTAGGCCATGGAAATTTGATAGGAAAGCATTATATGATGGAAGGGATAACACTTATACTATTGACAAGGATGGAAAGTATTTCATACTAACACCATTGGAAGAGTATGAAGAAGCAAAGGGAAAGACAACTAAGATCATCATGGTTGGAAAGAAGGAGCCTATGAGGCTTGAAGAAAATAAAAACAGAGAATATGCAGCCATTGCAGAAGTTGCAGATGTTAGGACAACCATTTGGAAGGGTGATATAGTGATGAAGAGAAAGAAAGATGATAAACTGGTATCCAACTTTTGATTGGGGAAGTCATGTGTCCGGTGAAAACAAAATAAGGGAAGGGGCAGCCTTACTCTGACAAGGCAAAGGTGCACAAGTCTGAGTTCAAATAGAGATCTTGAAGGCAAGGGGTCAGATAATAGAGACAAAGGATAGTGATGGAGTGAAGCAAGGTGCAAAGCAAGGGAAAAAAAGTGAGTTTGAGAATGCAATAATAGGGAAAGAAAAGGAAGTCAGAAGTAAGGATGATAAAGGTCATTTTTCAAGTATCAAGATAGATGTAACATCAGTTCATGATAAGGGAAACATGAGAGAACCATCATCAGATCAATGTGTAAGGATGGAGCATGATTCAAGTGGTGATAAAGGAAAGAATTCCAAGCGAAATGTGAACCAAAGAAAAGGTGTACCTAATGAAAGAGTTCAAGAATTTCAGAGGCATGGAATTTTCAGTGGTGAACAAGTTGCAACATTATTTCCAAGAGACTTGGAAAAATTTCAAGGTGACATGTATGGTGCATAGGCACCTTTGTGTAAATGTTGTCAATCAAGGTTGTTGATAAGTAGGATTTAGGGAATTTTGAGTATTTTGTGTTTAAATAAGGTCATATAGACCATTTCTTGTTGCAAAGAGTCCATTAGGTGATTAGGTGGTTTGAATTGCAAAATATTGCTAAATAATGCAAAAAAAGTTGTCATTTTGTGTAAAAATGTAAACTTTCAAAAAAGTTGCAAAAAGGAAGATTTGTGGAATGCCAATGGTCAAAAAAATCAAAAGGAAGTTTTGTATGTTGAGTCAATTGATCTTTGGAAGGAAGAACAATAAATATGTGGGAAACATGATTTTGTAATTTCTCTCTTGAAGTTTTGGAATGAAATATCAATTGATTATCCATGTTTTTCTTTAGATTTTCTATATTTTCTACTTTCTCAAACCTATACAGCCTCGTACAGTAGAAAATTGGTCTAAAATTCCTTGAATTCATTAAATTCCTAGATTAAAACTGTTATGCATTTGGTTTGAGAGTCTAAATTGAAATTATTGGAAATTTGAGTTGTTTTTCTGTGGCCAGTTGTGTATTCCCTGTTTTAAGGGTTTTATTGCTTTAAACATGAAAATGGACCCATTCCACATTCTGTAAACATTGTACCTTGGTGGAATGGGTAGTATCATGTAGATATAGGTTTTTTGATGATTCTTGAGCATAGGGGATTCAAATGAAGAGTTTGGCATGATGTTGTAGAAGAGAAAAATGCCTTTTTCTTATGAAATTGAGAGGTTTGAGTATGGTAATGCATGAAATTTCTTGGGATAGCATAATTTTTCAATCTTTTGAGAATATTCATGGATATTGGAGGATTTTTGAAGTGGTAGCAGGGCTAGAGGAAGTATGGAAGATTGATTTTCAATAATACCCTATGAAAATTGCTAAAAAGGAAGGTTTCAAGGTTAGGAGCATTGGAGGCTGGTTCTTCTAATAAAATTGGTGGATTCTTTGGTATTTTAACCTTTTGAATTCTTCCCAAGTGAGTTTAGAGGTTGGGAAGAAGATTGGAGATAAGGTTCTTTGTAAAAGAGACCTAATTTGAGGTCTAGGTCAGCAAAAGAGTCTTGTTTTGGTGAAGTTGTTCAAAGGTAACCAATTGAGGGTTTGTGATATTTTTTTGTATGCCTTGATGGGTCTCTAAAAATCTATTGGTCCTGAGTTGAAAGGGCCTTCTCTAAAAGATATACCCATTTCAATCAAATGACAATAATACAAGGAGTTGGTGAAGGTTTGATGTGATATGAAGAATTTGAAGATTTGTGACTTGGTGAGTTGTTTTTATTGATATTGTGTTGATTGGTTGTAAATCTCCTCTAATTGACATCATGCGAAAACCAATTCATGAAGATGCACATGTCATTATTGTGATAATCCTTCATAGATCATGTCATAAAAAAAAGTGCACTGAATAGGATGAGTTGTATCTCAAAATTCATGGCACATAGGAAAGTTTTGTATAAAGATATAGGGTCATGTAGGGACCATCTAAAATAACATCTCTTAGATTTTAATAGTAGAAACCATCTAGCTATGGTGAAAGTTTTTTCATTTCCCTAAAAAATATTGTATACATGCAATGAGAAGTTGCAAGGTAGCCTAATTTATGTTTTGTACATCATGGGGACAAACCATCAATCCCAACACATCTGAGTGGGAATTTTTACCCTAGGAATGGTACTATTTTTCACCCAAACTCTCCTGATTGTTCTATACTACATTGTGTTGATGCTCTCTTAAGAGCCCTAAGTGCAAAAATTTGTCAAACTTTGATGAACTGTATCTTAGAATTCATGGTACATAGGAACATTTTGTCTAAACTTATAGGGTATTGTAGGTCCCCTCTATAATAACCTATCTAATATTTTGAATAATCAAAACCATTTTTTAATGGTGAAAGTTCTTTTGCTACCCCAAAAATTGTTAGATTCATGTAATGTGAAGTTGCAAGGTAGCCTAATTTTTGTTTTATTCATCGTGGGGCTAAACCGTCAGTTCAAAAACATATGGGTGAGAAATTTTATGCTAGGAATGATCCTTTTTTAATCCTAAACTCACCCAAATAATTTGGACTACATTGTTTCAATGCTTTCTCTTAAGAGCCCTAAGTGCAAATGATTGTCAAACTTTGAAAAGTTGTATCTCATAATTCATGGTATGTAGGAAAAAAAATTCATAACCTATAGGGTCTCATATGGCACCTATACAATAACCTCTCTCATATTTTTAAGAATCAAAACCATTTTTCCGTGGTGAAATTTGTTCTGCTGCCCCAAAATTGTCAAATGCATGCAATGTGAAGTTGCAAGGTAGTATATTTTTTGTTCTATTCATCGTGGGGCCAAACCATTAGTACCAACATGTCTAGGTGGGTTTTTTTATGCTATTAATTCTCCTATTTCACTCCCCAACTCACTCGAACATTCCAAACTACATTATGTTGATGCTTTCTCTTAAGATCCCTAAGTGAAAAAAAATGTTGAGCTTTGACAGACTATATCTCAGAATTCATGGTATGTAGGAACATTTCATATAAACCTATAGGGTCTTTTAGTCCCCTATACAATAACATCTCTTATATTTTGAAGACTTAAAACCATTTTTCCATGGTGAAAGTTTCTATGTTGCCCCAAAACCCATTAGATGCATGCGATGTGAAGTTGGAAGGTAGCCTAATTTTTGTTCTATTCATCATGGGGCCAAATCGCTAGTTTCATCATGTCTGGGTGGGTGGGTTCATGCTATTCATGCTCCTATTTCACTCCCCAAACTTCCTAAACATTCTACGCTACATTATGTTGATGCTTTCTCTTAAGAGCCCTAAGTGGAAAAATTGTCAAACTTTGACAGACTGTATCTTAGGATTTATGGTACATAGGAACATTTTTTCTAAACAAAAAA
Organism: Sequoia sempervirens; assembly: GCA_007258455.2. NCBI lineage: Eukaryota > Viridiplantae > Streptophyta > Pinopsida > Cupressales > Cupressaceae > Sequoia > Sequoia sempervirens. The sequence goes on along the minus strand of VDFB02058242.1, from coordinate 706,356,624 downwards.
TGTCTTTTAGGGTCCCTATACAATAACCTCACTTATATTTTGAAGACTCAAAACTATTTGGCCATGGTGAAAGTTTTCTATTGCCCCAAAAATTGTTAGATGCATGCAATGTGAAGGTGCAAAGTAGCCTAATTTTTGTTATGTACATCATGGGGCTTAATTTTCAACCCCAAAACATTTGGGTGAGAACTTATATGCTAGGAATGGTCCTATTTTTCACCCCAAATGTCCTAAACATTATGTTCTACATTTTGTCAGTGCTTTCTCCTATAATCCCTAAGTGCAAAAGTTATCAAAATTTGATGCACTATATTGTAGTGTTAGTGGCACATATGAATGTTTTGTCTAAATCTATAGGTGCATGTGAGGCCCCTTTATAACAACCTCTCTCAAATTTTGAAGAATCAAAACCATTTTGGCCATGGTGAAAGTTTTTCTACTACCCCAAAAATTGTCAGATGCATGCAATGCGAAATTGCAAGGTAGCCTAATTTTCATTATGTGCATTATGGGGCCATACCATCAATTCCAACATGTCCAAGTGGTCATTTATATGCTAGGAATGGTCCTATTTTTCACCCCAACTCTCTTTAACATTCCAAGCTACACTATAAGTATAATGTTTCCATTTTGCATATATGCAGACACCCTTTGGAAGTTTTCCCAATCTTCAAAGAAAACAATGTCTCCCATAAAATTTTGGAAAATTTACGGTGGAGAGACATATACCTTTAAAAAATCCACACTTTCTTGTTAAATGATACTTAATGCATTTGATGAGTTCACATTATCAACACTTGCAAAATTTTACACCCTTCTGGCATTTTTGACCTTTTGAAAATTTGAAAACCTTCAATTGTGTAGGGAGACATATGAAAATTGTATATTAGGGATTCTTAAACCATATCCTCCATTAAAAAACCATAGCATATGACTAAACCCTTTAAATTTTCTTATTTCCCATTGTTGACCAATCATTGGGGTCACCTACTGCTTAAGTTACAACTTTTGGGTGTCTTTTTTTTGTGTTAACCAACCCTTTGTACTAGGAAAATGAATGATCCCTTTTCTCTAAATATTTTAATATATTACTCTATATTTTTTAGTCCCTCAGGTCCCATGGGACATGCATCGGTATATCACATACCTTCTTCAATTTGAGGAGGCTCTTTTTTTGTCTTTTCCTCCCTTTTCGAGTCCCCAAATTTGTGACATGTATCGGTATTAATAAATATTTCAAGGGCTAATGTTATGTTAAGCCCATTTTCATCATTTATGACTAGTCCCCTCATTCTATATTTTCCTTAATTTTTCTAAGGCGTGTGTATCAAAGTTCATTTTGTATCACATAAGCTCTTTGTTTCATAGAGCCTCTTCCTTCTGACACATTTTCCCTTGCGAGTTAGAAAAATGTAGGCATGTATTAAATAAAATTATAATTATCATTGCTCAATCTAAAACCTTCATGGGAAAATGGTGTACCATCTTGTTTCTTTCCTGGAAACCTTGAAATGTTGCCAAGTGTCATCACTACATTGTTTCATGGAGAGTTCTACCATAAACAAGGTTCTATTTGTGTCATCTCTTGCTCTCATGATTCTTTGAAATGGTGATGCATGTCCACATAATGAAAAAAGGGGGATGTCATTCACAAATCCAATTTCAAGTTTCAATAAACACCATTGATCTTGAGATCAATGACCCATATTCAAAATCAGTGAACAAATACCCAGTGGTTGTGTATTTAAGCCAGTGCAATCCATTGGTGGTAGAGGCCATATGAATTTACTAGATTTTCTAGGGTATATGCTTAATTTCCTTAGTCTTTGTTACTCAAATCACACAAAAAAATTATTAGAACTAATTTCCAAGGATTCCAAAATGAGATATAATTTTCAATACCATTTTTAGGGTTCATAATAATCTTTTCACCAATCATGTTTTGTGGGAATGGCAGTGGTGGGAATTTGACATAGAAAATTAGGACATATCAATTGAGGATATTTGGGGTAAACAAGGAGTGTTGACTCCTTGCCACAAGTTATCTTGGTGATCTTGGAAAGTGTTTCAAAGATAGGTTGAGTGATAAGTAGTTTTCCTTTTCCATTGATGGAAAAGGGGGAATATTTTTTTCATTTGGTATTAGAACAGTGTTGGATATACCGGTTAGTTCAATCATTGATGCAAGGACATTTGGAATATTAGATAATGCATAACACTATCATTCCATATCAGAGCATTCTAAGTTTTGTATATATTTGTGACTAGATATGGTGATGAAATTGGTTGAGGGATGTTTATGGTATCATGCCACATCCAATTTTATCAATTCAAGAGATCTGTAGTTCTAATTTAGAATGTTTAAGACCTATGTTACCTAGATAAGGAGATTGTCTAGTAAAATATTTTTCTTTGGATTTCTTCTTGGATAGGATTTATTTCTTATGGTTTGGGATGGGAGTATTTCTTTGCATGGTATATCTTATTCTAGAATTTTTGAAATTTGTGTTCATCAAGTAGAATTTTTGAAGTGACTAAGCGGTCACTATATCGCTTAATTTACCAGATTGATGTTCTAGATCAAACACAAAAAAAGCTTATGGAATATGTGAGTAGAGATGACATTTTGATGACCATTGGGACTAGATATGTCTACATTGGAAACTACATATCATGTTCTAGCTTCTAGAGTGGTGTGTGAGCTATTAGACCCAACCTATCACAAATTTGCGCATATTTGGTTAAGAAGCTTTTGTGTTACTGACTTGTAGATGTCATTTCTATGTTTTTGGATTATAGATGAATGCCATTATGAGTTTAAATCATACATATGGATGTTTATGATCCATCCTAAGAATTTTTGGTTACTGGAATGCTATGTTATTAGGGCTTCAATGCAAATAACAAAGTGATCTAATATGTAATTATTCCAATTAGTGTGCATCATTATCAAATAACTATATGCTATATAGGAGAGTATCTGAGGGTTGACTAGGTCAACCATAATTGATAAATTTATGTCTATGGAAGGATGGTTTCTAGCGTATAAGCTTCTTCAAGTTGTGTCTTATTTTGTGGGTTTGTATCAGTCGTCCACCCTGTTCAAATCAATGATTGTGTTTTAAATTTTTAAGGGTGATATGAAATTATTGATCTTGGCCTCAAGAGGTTGATCTATGGCTGAAATTCATACCAAGTAATGGCTAGTAGTGTTATTTCGTAGTAAATTCAAAAGTAATGGTGCAACAATATTCTCAAAATCTAAATCAAATTTTATCAATTACAAATTGATTTTGTGTACTTTTCTCTATGATGCATTAATGGTAAGGGTGTCACCCTTACTTGTGTGTTGTAGGTGTCAAATCTTCTTTGAGGCCATGATGCCCTAGATTTTTTTGCATATGTTGTGAGAGTTTCTACTCTACATTCACTAAGTCATAAATGAAGAGGTATGTCCATGGTGTTAGAGCCATTATGGTAGGATTATTGACTCTAGATTTGAGGGCCAAGTTAGATATTTTGTGAAATCTAGTCAAAATTCTTTCCTATTATAAACCATAATTTTATTAGGATTAGGTTTGAAATCATCTAACTTATTCTTGCTCTATAAAAGCAAGTTTTATTATTTTTCTAAGGGTCAAAGATTTTGTTCAGACATTATTTTGGAGAGAAAATGTTGTAGAACCACTAGAGAAGGGTATACATAGGAAACTTTATGTTTCAAATATTTAGTTCTAGGTAAAGATATTTTTTATTGTAATGGTCTTGATTGGATCATATTATTTTAATAGCATTCATAAACTTGAAGAGTGAATGATTATAGGGAAAATCAAACTTATCAAAGTGTTTCCTCATGTGTAGCATGCATTCTCTAATGTATCATTGATTAGTTTTCTAGCCAAAAGTTTGTAAAATCTATGGAGAGAATTTGCATAGTATCTTTTTAATATAATAAAGTAAATGTATGGGTATGTTTGAGGATTAATAAGTGGAAATTATTTATATTCTACAACCATACATTGTTCTTCCTAATTACATATGTAGATCCTAGCTTACTTGTATAGTTAAAAGGGCATAGTATTTTGTGGTAACTTGATTACATTATTACCTTGTTTCAATTATTACATAAATGGTGAAATCCAGAGACTCCATGGCCCAAATGGATATAGGCACTATTCTATAGTTTTTATTCTTTGCTACTATCTTAACCACTCTCCAAAAAAATTAAATTAAAGAACCTTTGAAATTTTTACTTTAAGTTGTGTTGTATCTATTAGTAAGATTCCCATCCTTACCTATACAAAATAACACATAGGTATATTGTGACAACAATATTGGGATGTACACTATGTATTGGGTATAGCTTTTAGTAAGGTATTGTGCAATATTTTAAATAATCAAGTCAACATCTTAGGGAAACCCCCCTTGATCTTGCAAATCGAGAAGTGGAGGTCTTACCTACCTCAACCATTGGTCCTTAACTTCCCAACCTAAATATAGGTTTGTGATATTTCTCCAAGTTTTACACCCCTAACACTTGGAATGTTATCAAACCTTGGGGACTTGGGCCTAATAGTTTAGATCACAAAAAAATTGGAACCATTTCTAGGGATTTATATAGGATTGAAAAAGAAAATTTTCAAAGGAATTGGTGATAGTACAAGAGGCATTGGATTTTGTCTTGAAGTTAGAATTTTGTTAGCATCAAATACTTTATCCTTCAAGGAGTGGCAACTTTATTGAAAAATATCCAGAAATGTGTAATAGAAGGTAAAAAACAGATAAAGATCATATTTTCAAAGGTAAAGAAGTTATTGAAGGTATTTCCACTAGTAAGAAAAGGTGACAACAAACTGGAAAGCTAAAAATCCAAGTATACTTTACATAATTCAAGAAATATTGAAAGATTAGTACTTCATATAGAAGAAAATACTCTAGGGATTTAGAGTAGTATACATTAGAATATTTAGGTGAAAATAAGGTTAGAATGACTAGAAGAAATTAAAAACATGATTATAGCTATGAAAATGAAATAAAACCTAGAGCAAAGAATGTAACTTTGGGTATGCTTGAAGTCACCCCTGCAACTAACACTAGGATTCAAACTATGAGGAATTAGATAGAGGGTAGACATGATAGTCCTTAGTTCTCAAAATAGGAGGTTGAAACCTCATTCCAAGATGTTGACCCAAATAATCAGTTTGATGCTAACTATAGAGAATTGGAATTATATCAGCACATTGAACATATTGATTATCTTAGAGAGAGGTAGCATATTGAAATAGAGGTAAAAATTATAGAGAGACCAACATATTTTTCTTTGATTAACGAATAGAAAAATAATGCTTAACCTAAAAAATGTTACACCAATTGTTCCAATTTAGCAGGTGCTTATTATTCAACAAAATGTAGGGAAGAATGCTATAGTTATCCCTAGAATGAAATCCCAAATATTTAACCTTGTTAGGAAACCAATGGGATTATAAATGTATAGACATTTGGATTCATGTGGTATCTACAATTTCCCTAATCCAATTCCAATTGAGATCAGAGGAAAAGTACCAAAATTTCAAGGTAATAATGCTATCACTAGTGATGATCACTTAAGGCATTTCAGTGATGTCATTGATGAATATGAAATTGAAAAATGAGGATGTCATGATGAAGCTTTTTGTGCAATAATTCGAGGAAAGTATAAAAGAATGGTACAATATCCTCCCAGACAATAGCATACTCATGAGATGATATTATGAGGGATTTTTTATTGCAATATTGATGAAGGGCACTCCCCTTACAATTTAAAAATTATAACAACAATAGAGAATTGCACAAAAAATTACAATAAGGAATCCAAGATGTTCTACTATCACTAAAATGAAAATAAAATTACAACATTGCAACTGGCATCACATGGGCTTTCCGATTACATAAATCTACAAATTGGAAAATCAAAACCACAACCTACTCTACTATGCCCCCCTCTATAACCACATTGATATCCTTTATCTAGAATGTGTAAACACCTTGGAATCTTCTATAAACTATAATCCCCACAAGAAGATATTTTGAAATTTTATTAAATTTGGTAGTGCAACTTCTTGGGGTCATAACTTTCAATTTGATTGTTGGATTTTCAATTATAATACATTTTTGGAAAGCTCTCGAGGAGATTATTGTTCGTAAAATGGTACCATATGATAATTTTTTGTTTTTGACCAATTTTTGGGCCCATCCATAGCCTCTGAGTGCTTCAAAATTGACTTCAAATATTTTTAACAAGATTTTTTAGAAATTAAAATTTTAATCTCTAAAATGACAAATTATATTGAAGTGATTTCTTCACCATTGAATTAAATTTAACATTTTGGAGGTCTATGTAATATTTTTTTCCCCATACATGCATAAATAAAGGCTTACTAAAAATAGTAACTTGCAAAATTTGGCCCTTATTGAAAAGAAACAACATTTTTTTGGTTGATACAATATTGCTCCTGAAACATAGAAAAAGAGGTGCACTACAAATGTTATTAACCAAATGGGTACACCTAATTTTACTTAGTATTTCATTCAATTTATGAGGGTTAAAATTCATAAATAAATAAATAAATAAAACCTAATTGTTAGAAAAACAAATAGGAAGGATTAAATTTCCTCTAACAATCACCTTAAATTGTGCAAAGGAGGATGGTGAGGGAGAAGGCGATGGGGATGGGGAAATCATTTGGGTTCTTGATGCAGAGGAAGAGAATTAACACCATCAAATTTCTATATTCTTGGCAATAATCAAGTACACAACTGAAATTCTTCATTCTTGAGGCAATCTCAATCCATTAACCTTGAGCAACATGGGCTCCAACTTACACAAATGGAATCCAATATCTATAAGACTTGGTAAATGATTTCAACATGCTTAGATTCATCCAAAAAACTCATTACAACCATGCAAATATTAGACAACAATGATTTAAGGCCAACCATAAGCAAACTATGCATAGCTTTGTTCAAACATCAAGAAAACCATGTTTCTTTGACCACTCTCCACCAAAATGAAACACACAATCTAACATAACTCATGAAAATGAATAAATGAATCTTTTTACTTTAAATGGTTTTTAGAACATGTAGAAACATAAATTTTTACCAATTTTTATCACTTTTTGATGGTGTAATAAAAAGATATGAATTTTTCTTATTTGTTGGTAACCCTAGTTCCTAAACTGGGCAGTCTTCACCAAAATTGTCATAAATAAATCAAAACCCAATGAAAATTGATAAAAAAAAGTGAAAATGAAACTAGATTCACATATCTAACATTTCCAATAGGTCTGAGGTCTTTATTTGATCTATTAAATCCGTACCACTCTCTGCAACAGCCTGCAACTTTTAGAGAAAACAATCCCATGGGGCTGCCAATGGTAAAATGATCGTAACTTTCTCCAAAATAAATGAAAAAACACCAAACCAATTGAAAATGAAGTATAGTTCTTTACTCTATCAATAAAAGTCAATTTCAGGTCTGTAAAAATTCATACAAATCTGTACCATGTAAAAGAACAGGGCAGAACATTGGAAATTGTAGAAAAATTCATGTCTTCCTTCATAAATTCTTGTTCAAAACTACATTCCAACCCCACATTCGACTTGGAGGCCAATTTTTATGCTTTTACAATCAAGTTATGATCCAATCAACCTAAAACTACCATTTAACAACTTTTAAATTTTTTTAAAAAAGTTGTCATTTAACAACAAAAGTTGTTATGACAACATTTGACAACTTTTGACAATGTTTTCATTTTTCAACTAAATGACACCAAACCTTCATCAATGACTCCAAATGACTTCAAACATATATAAAATTGATTATTAAACCTTATTAAAACATTAAAACACATAAGTTAATGAATTTATATAATATGGCCTCATGGAGGCTTGAATGCAACAAGGTGCTCTTGCACTAGTTCTGGTCGAATGCTTGGTGCATTCGTTTTCTTTCTTCTTTGTTGGCCTAAATTGCTTGGGTGAGGCAGTTTGTTTTGCTTCTAGGCGGAGGTCTTTGGGATCGGGGATGGTTTTCTCTACCTTGTCCTCTTCTCTCTATAGTCTTATTAATCAGGCGTCCTTCTGTGGCAAATGGCTGCTCTTGGATGGGGGCCTCTGTGTTGTTTGCTGCTTGTTTGGGGTTTGGGTATTGCCCAACCTGTCTATTTGGCTTATGTTTGTTGAGTCCCCTAGTTTTTTTCCTGAGCTATGGGGGCTGGAAGATGTTTGTGGGTGTTGGAATTCTCTCTATTACTTTGGAGTTATTGGATTTGATGTCCTGTGGTGGAGGGTTATGGCTTCCTGTTCTCCTCCTAACTCTCCTTTGTTGAGGGTTTGGTGTGGGGCTATTGGGTCATTCTGGTGTTAGGTGTTTTTTCTTCCTTGGGTATTGGTTGTAGTGGCTAAGGACCTAGTTTTCTGGCTACCTTCCAAGCTTCTAGTGAGTGTGGGTTTCTTTGAGGATGTCCGGTTGCAATTGGGGCCTCTTTTTGTTCCTATTTGGCGTAATAGGAAGGCTTGGTGTTTTTCCTTGCTGGCCTTTTCTACTCTTGGTTTCTTTTTAGTTTCCCCTTGCATCTTCTTGCAGCTTGTTTGGTGGTTCTGCTCTGGGGGTTATTGTTCTTGGAAGGTTATGGGTTCTTATTTTCCCCTTTTTTAGGAGTGGTGGTGTTTCCTTTTGGCTGGATGTTGGGAGTGTTGGATTATCTTTGGCTCTGGCCAATGTGTTGGGGTTGCTTGGTGTTCTTTCTTACTGGATTTTCTCCTAGTTTCCTTCCTATTTGGGCTCCCCTGTTCCTCTTGGGGGTTGGTTGTTCTCTTTCTTTCTGAGGCTGGGACCCTGCCTTTGGTAGTCTTTTGGCCTGGGGTTCTTTTTGTTGTTGGGTGGCTGGTGTTGGGGATTGTGGTCTCCTTTTGGGCCGAGTTGGTTCCTGTTTGTTCTATGTTTGCTCAGTTGTTTTGGCTTGCTGTGAAGGATTTGAAGGTGGTGAATGATGGGCTTGATACTAGGTTTTTGAATTACCAGATGAGTTCTTTTGTGAGTATTGTTAAGGTTGACATATGCTATTTTTTTGAGAATTTTATCTTTGTCCATAGTTTGTTTTTGGTGCAGTGGATACCAAAGGATACTATGGTTGTTTGCTTGACTATTCTCCTATGGTCCTATGGAGGTGGGCCTCCCTCAGCTGTTCTAATTGAGGTGGGTAGTTCTCCTATGGAGGTGGAGGTGGAGGGTGTTGGTGATTTCTAGCTGTGGTGGTCTTGCTGCTTGTAGCATCCTCTCCATTAGAGGGGAGCTCTCTCCTTTTGAGGTGGTTGTGGATTTGGTTTCTCGGTGCTAGAAGGTCTATATGAAGTTGGTGTTGCTGGAGCTAGTTCTTGGCTCTTTGGATTTTCTTGCTTTGTTGCTGACTAAATGGTATTTTTTGAAGTTGCCTTCCTAGTTTGTGAAGTGGCTTAGTTCCCAGTGGTTTGTTGTGTTTTCCATCTTCCCTATTGAGGTGGGGTGTTTGGATTTGCTCAAGTTTTTGATTAGAAGTTTGATGGTGTCTTACACCATTATGTTGATTATCCTTTTTGGCTCAGTGGTGTCTTCCATGAGTGGCTAGTTTGTTGATGCCTGGTAGATGCATACAATTTTTGTGTCTACCTAAGGGGCTTCTGGTCCCGGTTTAAAACCAGGTTGTTCAAGGGTTTTAGGCCCTTGTTTGGGTGTTAGTTACAACATATGTAATCTTGCTTATCTTTTGAGGTTGTTATGGGGCTGTTGATGGTTTATGTTGTATCTTAATTTCAACCTTTCTTTCTTTGTATTGGGTTTTGGGCCCCATCAAAACCCATTTTTTACCTCTAATCAAAACAAATAGGAAGGATTTTAGATGCTAAAATGATGTGAACTTTTTTGGAAAAGTGTTGTTTTGGGCCTCACTAAGGACTCATTCACCCAACGACAAATGGGTTCTTGTTAGGGTTTTGGAAAATCAATTTCAGAATCTTGTTCTTCAATATCTACACTCCTATATTTCAAGTACTCAGTGCCTAAAAGTCAGAAATAAATTATGTAGAGTACTTTCCATGATCTTGCAACAAAGATGACAACATTTACAACTTTGCGACTTTGAAAATTTTTGTTCTCTAATTAATCTTCAACCTAAAACTTGCAATCACACATCAATTAAGAGGAGAAAATTTTTATTGTTAGGGAATATGGGTTTTCCTTGGTCAAACCTCATTTTGGTAATTAAATCTTAAATTCAAACAATGAATAAAAGGAGAGATGAATGAACTTTGGATTGCAAATCTGAAACTTAGCATGGATTTTCCTCAAAGAGTGTAGATGTTGATCAAGAACTTGACATAATTTTAGACTTGAACTTGATCACCAATGCTACAATATAGCATTAGATTCACAACATGCACATACTTTGACAAGATGAATTGGATCCTTGATTGCTGCAATAAAACTTTAATAATCTTCCCTTAAATGCCTTCTTGAATGCTCTATAATGCTCTTGTGAACCATTGGTATTCTTGCATAAAATTCTTAGATGAAACTATGTAAATTAACCTTATATTTATACTTATCTTAAGATTTAATCCCAAAATTCAAATAAAACAAGCTGGCATCAAATCTAGGATTTAAAATCATTAAAATCCTGCCAAGAATATGTTAAAAAAGGGTTTTCCTAAGTTAAAGAGGACCCATTCACTAGGTGACTAATGGTTCCTAGCACACTCAACTAGGAAATTCTTCGAGGATACAAAATGATATGCTAAAATGGGGTCCTAGGACCTAGGAAGGACCCATTAGCTAGGTGGTGAATGTGTCCTAGGTCACTATCCTAGGAATCAAACCTTGCAAAATTAAGTTTTGTGAAATATTATTCATGAGTGTCGAGATTTATCCCTCAAAAAATGCAATAAATAAGGCTTGAATTTTAATTTAAGGGGCCAATTAAGGAAAATTAAACCTCAATTAATTAATTAAAGCCCTAGATTAGTGTGAAAGTATAAAGATGCACTTTACAACACCCTAAATAAAGGCATCATTAAGTCCATTTTATTAAAAAGGGACCTAGACTTAATGCGAATGTGTAAAACACATTACAATACTAAATCAAGGCAAAATTAAGCTCATTTATTGTTAATTATTCCCAAATTAAGGAAAAAGGGATACTTTTTCCTTTACTACATTTTACCCCCACTTTAGTGATATTTTTTCCCATGATAAACTCACACTAAAGTAGACATTCAAGGAACTTATGTATGAAACAATGACAAAGAGACACAATCATACCCTATCAAAGACCATGAAAATAAATTAAAATAAAGAATCAAGCATCAACCTTTCCAACACGATGTGGAACATGATTTTTTTTCCAAAACAAGGATCAAAATTTGACAATCTATGTAGCACAATGTGGACAAGGTCAAGGTTGTTTGTCTGTAACATTCATTATCACTCTGGGGTAGTGGAACCTCAAGCCATCCACTAGGTGAGTATCCCAAAAAGGTGGCAAATGAGATAATCATATTAGCCTCCCACACCATACCAAAGTTATCCTCCTGACAACTTTGATAAGGTATGTGTTGATGATTTTTTCTGCATAGCAACAACTCAGACAAAATATGAAATCCTATCTCTCTTGAAAGGTAAATCTCTATCAACAAGCCTCAATAGATAACCCCAAGGTCTCTAATGTCAAGTATTGACAATGCATAAACAACTCAGTGATAAATGTGAAAATGTTGGTAATCACAAAGGGACCTTACTACAAGCAAAGACTAAATTTTGAACTTATCAGATCTAGCAATATAATGATACTTCAATCCTAAATCTAACTCAAATGATAAAGAAATAATAAAAGATTAGGGTTTTAGAGAGATTACTAAATTTAACTATTCCTAAGATTAACAATGGAAATGATGAAATACTTGAAATGGACTAATCCCTCACAAACTAATTCCTGTTTGACCAAGATAAATCTATAATCCTATAGTGTTAGAATTGGCTATGGCTGCCACCCAAGATCTATGGACCAAATGGAAAGCATAAGAAAGAGAGAAATGATATGACAAGAATCAACTGTATTCAATGTCATTAATATGATACGATAATGATCATGATTCTGATTATGATTGTTTACAAATGAGAGAGACCCCTTGGTTATATAGCGAAGGTGAGAACATAGAAGGGCATAAGATTATGACAAGTGTCGTAATCTTATGACATGAGACAACTATGAAGACCTATCACTCCACTTAAGGTGGAGAGATAATCACATGATGTGTCCATAAAAGGTGGAAGTGATGAGGTAATGACATGTCAAGTCCACCAAAAGTGGAGATTCTCCAACAACCTCCTATGTGGTCCCTAAGTAAACTTAACTAAGGTGTAATTATGACCTAGGACAAGGTACAAGACATTTAATTACACCAATATATAGAAATAGTGTAATATTCTAAGGCATTACATATATTTAGATCATGAACATTCATCGAAGAAAACCTTATTGCAATTGAAATGAATAAATCTCCACAATTGAACTAAGCACAATGAATATAAAAGTCCAGGCTAACTTTGCAAAGCAACTAACAATCAACTAGCTACAAAAAGTATGGACCAGGGATTGCTGCAACACTTCAAGCATCAAATCATGAACACCATTGAATCATATCTAAATCTAAATCTAACATATATCTAATATCCTTGGGAAATTTGAAAGATAGAATCATAAGAACCATGCAAGATAAATCAACACAAAAGAGATCACCATAAAATCCCAATGTCTAAAATTGTATTAAATCACCAAATTTCAGCAACAATTCCAATGTTTTGTTACAACACTTGCTTAGAAAATTGACTAACTTTTACTTCTGCTCTACTGCTAAATTCTCTTGTATCTATCTATGTATTCTATTCTATCTATCTATCTATCTACCTATTACAAATGAGGTGAAATGCCCAATTTATAGAGAACCCCAAAGCATGTCGGCCAAATAAGGGTTTTACAATAACAAAACAGCCAAAACAAGTTAGCCCAAGGAGAATTCAAAAATAAATTGATATTAAATACATGAACTCAATCCAAGGTCGGCCTAGGATCCTCAACATAATTCAAACCAAGGCACAAGTTTCAATGTAGCCCCAAATTAACCATCCTCTCCAAGTCAGCCAAGGGAGGTGGAGTAACAGTATTTCAAATTTCTTCATAGTTTAAACTTCAACTCCAAAATTTCCTTGACGAATCAACAAAATTAAGCCTACACTCAGAAAAAAAACTACCATTAATATTCATTATAACACAATTATAACATGAAGACCAAGATTAATCCATCATCAGTAATGTATTCGTAATCCAAATAAGCTCAAACACAAATTGAAATCAACCCAGAAACGTCACTCGAGCACAAACAACATAGTTCAGGATCCCGAGCCAGCTGCGAAATCTAGGCCAGAAGGGAAATTCCAAAAAAATCTGGCCTAGGGAGATTCCGGCGAAGAAAGCACAAAATCCACCATTAAATCATCAGAATGTAGAACAATTGCAGATAACCATGTAATTTAAAAATTCAACAGCATGGAACCATAAGAATTTATCATTAGAATCATCCAATTCATCAAATTTTACATTTCACATCGCATCCCTAGAAAACTCAAAAAAATCATGTCGGATTGGATTTTCGTGAAAAGAACAAAGTTTCAGATTTTCCACGCATTTTGGGAAAACAAAGAGGGCCAGGAAAAACCAGGAAAATCCTGAACTAGGCATAAAGCCTGAACATCGGCAATCTAACACAAATTCACTCAAATTGACCGAAGGTCACAAATTTTAGGACCATGGGCACAAGACAAGTTAATTTTGAGCCTCCAACAGATCTTCCTTGAATTCTAGGCTCAATCAAAAGCAAATCAAGATTAAATGGCAACGCCCTAGGCATGAAACCCTAGATTTAAACCATGAACACATAGAGCATGCCAATAACACCAAAGCACAACTAGATCAAATATCAAAACTCAACAGGACGCCAATGACAAAGTATAATGGAAAGAAAATCTCCAAAGATCGACTGAATACAACCCTCACAAAGAGAACCAATGAAGTAGACAAGACATGTAGATGAAATTCAGAAACTTGATAGGATGACAAAATTTCAAAAAAAATTGGCCTAGGCAGATTTCTGCGAAGACCAAAAATTACTGAATAGCAGTGTTGAAACCGACTTGCTAGATTCTGGATGAAATCCGGGAAAATCCGGAAGGACTGAAAAATCTTGAAATAGGGTGAAAAGCCAGATTTCACCAAAAGCATAATATTTTCAACGTGAAACCTAGGGAAAACATTTGGGCAAGTTAGATAAACATATTAAGCACATGCCAAGGAAATTTTCAACATGCAACTCCTCAAAATCAAAGGGCCAAAGGCACAAAAGTGAAAGAAAAAGAGGGTCCCTGCTTTCAGTGGGGCGTGTGTGCACAAAATACACAACAAATGGTGACTCTACTGGGAAAATGCTCCAGAGCATTTGATGATGAACAAGAATCATGAACCCAAAATCTTTAGTTTTGATCCCACTATCAGAAAAACAAATCAAAATGCAAGACCAAATAATCAAAACCAAAAGAAAATTGAACCTTCCATAGACTAAAAATCTAAGTGTGTGCACATGAGTTCATCTCCCTCCTTGAGCTACTACAAAAACCAAGTTCAGCTAGGTCAAGCTATGTAAAGATTCTAACTCCAAAAGCAACCTGGATAGAGCCTTGTTGTCAATCAGGCGTCCATAGCCCTGATGAGATTATCATTGTGACTCTTCTGAACATAGCTCTACTTCCAGCCAGGCGTCCATAGCCTTGGTAGAGATATTCGGATACCCTTGATAAGTTGAAATCATTATTTTTATTTTCAATATTTTCTCTTTGCTTCTTTTGATATTCTTTTCTTTTGATAGTCTTTTGGTTTCATTTTTCATTTCAACCCGTGAACAATGAAGTCCACACTCAGGACTAAGAACCACAGTGGCACTCAAGCAGAAATAATATTTTTCACCTGACAAGACCTCACAAGGATATTACAACAACCTTAGGATTCTTAAGATGTATAAGAGATATAAGATTTTAAAATACTTCAAATTTAAATCAAACCAATGACCCATCCTCTTTAAATTAGACATTTAGACTACATGATGATAACAAAGACCTCAACCATCCTTTCAAGACACAAGATTAAAGTTCATCAAGGAAATACTCAGAACAGTCCCAAACAAAAGAATATTTACTATGCAGGTGCAACACATCCAGAAGAAAAAAAGAAGACCTCCAAAGCAAAAGCAGAGCAAAAATAGACCAAACCAAAATCAAACCTCAACTAACCAAAACAAAGCAAAGAAAAAAAGAGAGGGAAACCTACTCTAACCAAAGCAAAGAAAAGAAAACAACACAGAAAGGAAACCTACTCTAACTATGTATAGGAAAAGAGCTGAAAACAACTCAAGATTGGAAATAATGCTTCAAATACTACCCATTGATAGGTAGCAGGATATCCTCCCTAATAAGAGTTTTCAAATGGAAAGCATTATCTCCTAGGCTTTCTAAAATCTAGTGAGGGCCAAGCCAAAGTTTGTCAAATTTTCCATGCTCCCACTTAGGGTCATGGGCTTTATCCCAGTATAGAACCAAGTCAAAAATTCGAAAGGCTTTTACCTTGGATCTTTTATCAAACCACCTTTTGACTACACCTTGATGATTATCAAATCTTTCTAAGGCTTCATCTCTTTTTTATTCAAGGTGTAACAACTCTTGCAGGTGGTCCTCACGCCTGTTTTCTTCATCATAGTACTCATTAATGAACTATAAAGTAGGGATCCTCAATTGGATTGGAAATACAGGTTCTTGACCATATACAAGGTGATAAG